>BLSH010254277.1:109294-124492 GCA_018402905.1 Glandirana rugosa | reverse complement strand
TTCTCCCACTCTTCACACACTGATAGCAACACTGCAGGAGAAATGCTAGCACAGGCTTCCAGTATCCGTAGTTTCAGGTGCTGCACATCTCGTATCTTCACAGCATAGACAATTGCCTTCAGATGACCTCAGATCGGGAGACCTTGGGGGCCATTCAACTGGCCCACGATGACCAATCCACTTTCCAGGAAACTGTTCATCTAGGAATGCTCGGACCTGACACCCATAATGTGGTGGTGCACCATCTTGCTGGAAAAACATTATGGGTGTCAGGTCCGAGCATTCCTAGATGAACAGTTTCCTGGAAAGTGGATTGGTCGTCGTGGGCCAGTTGAATGGCCCCCAAGGTCTCCCGATCTGACCCCCTTAGACTTTTATCTTTGGGGTCATCTGAAGGCAATTGTCTATGCTGTGAAGATACGAGATGTGCAGCACCTGAAACTATGGATACTGGAAGCCTGTGCTAGCATTTCTCCTGCAGTGTTGCTATCAGTGTGTGAAGAGTGGGAGAAGAGGGTTGCATTGACAATCCAACACAATGGGCAGCACATTGAACACATTTTATAAGTGGTCAGAAACTTGTAAATAACTAATGAAAGAATAAAGTTACGTTCAAACCAAGCACACCATTGTTTTTCTTGTGAAATTCCCAATAAGCTTGATGTGTCACATGACCCTCTTCCTATTGAAAAAACAAAAGTTGGATTCAAAATGGCCGACTTCAAAATGGCCGCCATGGTCACCAACCATCTTGAAAAGTTTCCCCCCTCACATATACTAATGTGCCACAAACAGGAAGTTAATATCACCAACCATTCCCATTTTATTAAGGTGTATCCATATAAATGGCCCACCCTGTAGTTTAGCTAGTTTAGTCAGTGTAGCATATCGATCTAGTGCAGAGTATATACAGACAGTGAAGTATATAGATCTAGTACAGAGTATATACAGTCAGCGCAGGCAGTGTAGCATAAAGATCTAGTGCAGAGTGTATACAGGCAGTGTAAGAATATATATGTACCGTAAATAGTATATATATATATATATATACTGTATAATACACTACCTTTAGTGTAGACTATATACAGATCATTCAGTGTATAGTATATAGAGTCCATTCAGGCAGTGTAAGAATATATTTGTACCATAAATAGTATATATATATATATATATATATATATATATATATATATATATATATATATAAAATATGCTGCCTTTAGTGTAGACTATATACAGCTCATTCAGTGTATAGTATACTATATAGAGTCCATTCAGACAGTGTAAGAATATATATGTACTGTAAATAGTATTTAGCACTACCCTCTTAGGAGCTGCTTTAGTATGTTCAGTCCGTTACTTTGCCTCTCAATCCCAATAACAGCCTCAGTCCCCTCTGGCACACCAGGCTATAGTGTGAATGCAAAGAGCAATGAGAAACACGCACGTTATTATAAAACACAGAAATTGTTTTTACTGTAGTATTTCTGTGGAATAACCATTGACAATAAATTCAAGGAATACAATAGAAGAAAAGTAACTGAAGTTATAAGCAATATAGCTCATTATTGGCTAAAAGGCACGGTGCCTTTGGCCAATCATGTCTCAAGGGTCTCCATCCACGCCCCTCACTATATAAGGCCGCTTTAACAGCAGCCCCATGTAGTGTGTGTTCATGGAGACCGGAGGCTGACGTTATTCTAGTTTAGCTAGTTTAGTCAGTGTAGCATATCGATCTAGTGCAGAGTATATACAGACAGTGAAGTCTATAAATCTAGTGCAGAGTATAAGAGTAAATACAGTCAGTGCAGGCAGTGTAGCATAAAGATCTAGTGCAGAGTGTATTCAGGCAGTGTAAGAATATATATGTACCGTAAATAGTATATATATATATATATATATATATATATATATATATATATATATATATAGAATACACTACCTTTAGTGTAGACTATATACAGATCATTCAGTGTATAGTATATAGAGTCCATTCAGACAGTGTAAGAATATATATGTACTGTAAATAGTATTTAGCACTACCCTCGTAGGAGCTGCTTTACTATGTTCTGTCCGTTACTTTGCCTCTCAACCCCAATAACAGCCTCAGTCCCCTCTGGCACACCAGGCTATAGTGTGAATGCAAAGAGCAATGAGAAACACGCACGTTATAAAACACAGAAATTGTCTTTACTGTAGTATTTCGGTGGAATAACCATTGACAATAAGTTCAAGGAATACAATAGAAGAAAAGTAACTGAAGTTATAAGCAATATAGCTCATTTAGGCTGCTTTCAGGGGATTCAGATCCAGAACAGCCTCAAGAGCAGAGCAAACACTTCAATAACAAGAAAGTCACAAGTGGCAATCTATACCAGATTGGTTACCTTTAGTCAAGTTTGGCTCTATGAGTCCAGGCAGGAGGAGAGTAGAAGACTGACCCTCTCTAATGTCAGATCCCTCTCTTCTGTCTCCTGACACCACAGGCCCAATAACAATACACTGATGTTCAAATGTCAAATGGCAGACCGTGGAATTTAAAGGTATGAACCAAAACCCAAATGCAGACTTCAAAATGACACAGTCAAACAGCTTAAATGGCTTTAAAGTGGCCTATGCACTCAGGCAAAAAAGGGAACCGATCTGACTTAACAACTGTCAGTTTGTTGCCCTCAAATCCTGAAATCACAGACCCAGGCAATGGACATGTGAGACAATGGTCCACAAATGCAAATCAGCACAGTAACAGTTATAGTGAGAGTTCCCCTTTAAAGGTAATCACTGGGATCACGAATCACTGATACTAAGGAAGTAACAGTGAGGGTACTCACTGTGGAGATATCCAAGATCTTTCGCTAGCCTGGTTTTTTGTGCACTTGGTGTCCTGTTGAGCAGGATAAACAAAGGGGATGTGTAAGAGTCCTGGTGCAACAGCTTAGTCTAATCTTCTGCCGGCTTTAGCTAAATTCAAAGTTAGGTACCTGTATCACTGTGTCTACCAATCCCTGAGTGAAGGCACAGATAGGCAAACGTAAGTGAACTTCAGAAAAAAACCTTGGTAGTGATTACTGACTCCAGGATATATTTATCTGTTAAAGAAGGACCTGTGCACAGGATTTTGTAATCCACTAGGAATACTGAGTCTGCACTGACAAAAGAAGGACAGAAACAACTGAGTATACTCAAAGGTAGGTTTCAGTCTGCTCACCACCCTTGATCAGCCGTTCACAGAGACGGACCGGATGCTCAGGCTATGCTGATGACGCTGGAACTGATGATGTCTGCTTGCTCTTTGCTTTAAGGAAAACGGCTTCTACTGCACTCCATGCAGCTCTCTCTCTCTCTGGATCGATCCATGCTGCCGCTGCTGTGTCTGCTGCTGCTTTGGAACAAACCCAGATGTCTGTAAGCTGGCTCTGTAGATCACCCACCGGGACACTGTAGCACCGCAACTGACCGGGGCACTGTAGAAATTCAGCTGGCTGGATCACTGGAAGTAGGCCTCAGGCTGCAGCCCAGCTGTTGAGAGCACACAGGATCCTTACTCATCAGCCACGCAGTCCCAAGAGAGTGAAGCAAACTCCTCCCCTCATTTAAATAGGTCTCCCACAAAGCATCATTCCTTCAGGGAGCTTTTCCTGCAGCACAGCACACTGGGAAATGGAGTCTTTCCATTGCAGAGTCCAAGGACAGATTTCTTCTACAGCACTACAAACCCCAACAAACACTGCACTGCTGTAAAAGCACGTTGCCACTGCTCCTCCTATTGGCTCTGTTTCTTATGCTCAAGAAACATAGGAGACTAGCAGTGTGTAACCTGATACTTATGTGTCTTCTGCTGCTCTGCACATAGAAACACATAGGGAGAAAGCTTATGCAGGCAAATGGCATGCAATTTAGACACCTGCTACAAGGATATATATATATATATATATATAAAATATGCTGCCTTTAGTGTAGACTATATAAAGCTTATTCAGTGTATAGTATATAGAGCCCATTCAGGCAGTGTAAGAATATATATATATATTATATATATATATATATATATATATATTAAGCTGCCTTTAGTGTAGACTATATACAGCAGGGGCGTACCTAGAGCATTTGACCCGGGGCGAATCCTATATCTGGCACCACCCCCCGAAAAAATCGCATCACGCGAAGCTTGACACTTAAAAAGGAGCAGGAGAGTTATCGCAAGGCAAAATCGCACCATGATTGGGGTGCCATTAAGAAGGTTAGGGTAGTAGTTGCAGGTTAGGGCTGTGTGGGATAATATACTAGCAGGTTAGGGCTGTATAGGGTATGATACTAGCAGGTTAGGACTGTATAGGGTATTATACTAGCAGGTTAGAGTTGTATAGGGTATTATACTAGCAGGTTAGGGCTGTATAGGGTATTATACTAGCAGGTTAGGGCTGTATAAGGTATTATACTAGCAGGCCTGGGTAGTATAGGGTATTATAGTGGCAGGTCTGGGTAGTATAGGGTATTATAGTGAGGTGCCATTAAGAAGGTTAGGGTAGTATATATGCAGGTTAGGGCTGCATAGGGTATTATACTAGCAGGTTATGGCTGTATAGGGTATGATACTAAGCGGTAAGGGCTGTATAGGGTATTATACTAGCAGGTTAGAGTTGTATAGGGTATTATCAGGTTAGGGCTGTATAGGGTATTATACTAGCAGGTCTGGGTAGCATAGGGTATTATAGTGGCGGGTCTGGGTAGTATAAGGTACTATAGTGGCAGGTCTGTGTAGTATAGGGTATTATACTAGCAGGTTAGGGCTGTATGTAATGACAAGTGTGCTCGGTAGATGCACACACCCATGGCTCCTGTGTTCTCTCCACTTCTCCTCCTTCGGCTGCAGGATCAGCCAGTGAATGAGTCCTTGGGAGAAGTGGAGGAGGCAGCCACACCCCCGGCTCCCCCCACCAACTCTAGCTGCCTCAGGAGATATGGAAAATCCCAGAGGGACAGCCTGCCTGATTGGATGACAGGGGAGACAGGTAGCCGCCCTCCCCCGCACCGCTGGCCCTCCCTGCCGACCCAATGGACTTCGCCATATGATGTTTATAAAGCTGGAAAAGTGCAGGGGTTTCCATTCATTGAAATTACCCTGCTGAGATCTCCTCACCGGATTGTCCACACTCCACACAACCGGGCTGACACCCCCCCCCAATGTGTGGCACCCAGGGCGGTCCGCACCCCCGCCCCTCCCCTTGGAACATCACTGATATACAGCTCATTCAGTGTATAGTATATAGAGTCCTTTTAGGCAGTGTAAGAATATATATGTACCATAAATAGTATTTACAGTATCTCACAAAAGTGAGTACACCCCTCACATTTTTGTAAATATTTTATTATATCTTTCATGTGACAACACTGAAGAAATTACACTTTGCTGCAATGTAAAGTAGTGAGTGTACAGCTTGTATAACAGTATAAATTTGCTATCCCCTCAAAATAACTCAACACACAGCTATTAATGTCTAAACCGCTGGCAACAAAAGTGAGTACACGCCTAAGTGAAAAAGTCAAATTTGGGCCTGATTAGCCATTTCCCTCCCTGGTGTCATGTGACTCGTTAGTGTTACAAGGTCTCAGGTGTGAATGGGGAGCAGGTGTGTAAAATTTGGTGTTATCGCTCCCACTCTCTCATACTGGTCACTGGAAATTCAACATGGCACCTCATGGCAAAGAACTCTCTGAGGATCTGAAAAAAAGAACCGTTGCTCTACATAAAGATGGCCTAGGATATAAGAAGATTGCCAAGACCCTGAAACTGAGTTGCAGCACGGTGGCCAAGACCATACAGTGGTTTAACAGGACAGGTTGCACTTAGAACAGGCCACGCCATGGTTGACCAAAGAAGTTGAGTAGATGTGCTCATTATTACACTGCATCTAGTGTATACTACATATACAGCTCATTCAGTGTTTAGTATATAGAGCCCATTCAGGCAGTGTAAGAATATATATACCGTATATAATAATATGTTGTATTCAGTGGATACTATATATACAGCTTATTCAGTGTATAGTTGTGTTTCTACGGCTATTAATGACTTTAAAAAATAATATAGAGTTAGACTTTTAGACCATGTGCTTTCAGGCTCTCCCCTTTACCCCTCCATTGATATGTAAATAGACCAGTTGAATGGCTAAAGAGGAAGATCTCTGCAGGAAGTTTGTGTATACAGGAAGTTCGTGGGAGGGGCTTGGGGTCTTTTGAAAGGTACACGTCTTTGGACAAACAGTTGTGTTTGGGAAGACGATACACTACAGAAGTCTAAGCTTCATTGGTTTTACCGTAAGTAACCTTGCTAGATAGACGCAAGCAAAATAATAGTATATAAAGTCCGTTCAGGCAGTGTAAGAATATATATATATATATACACAGTACAGTATAGTATATATATATATATATATATATATACTGTATATATACATATACACGCTGCATTCAGTCTAGACTACATATACAGTGCATTCAGCGGTGTACAGTATATAATACAGTTTAGTGCGTTGTTGAAAAAAATCCCCATCATGTCGTGAAGGCCACCAAGGAGAGGCAGACACTCCCAGGCCACTAAACAAGGGCAAGCAGCCTCTGTGTCTACAATGAAAAGTGGTGGTGGTGGACATGGTCCATCCTCTGCATGCGGGTCACTCTTGTTCTTGTTTTCTGCTGTTGGCCGTGTTATTGAGCCACAACATGCAGAAGAGTTGGTGGAGTGGATAACTAAGCTGTCCTCATCCTCCGTCACCCAGGCTCATACTAGTTTGTCTTCCAAATCAGCTGCCAAAGCGGCCTATTCCACCCACTCCTTGTCCACAGTTACTCCCTCCATAGCCCCACCATCATGCACGGAGGAGTCATCAGAATTATTCGACCATGGTGTCGGTTACATGCTGATGGAGGATGCGCAGCAATTTGAAGGCTCCAATGTCGGTTCCCAGGTTGAGGAAGGAAGTAATGTTATCCTAGAGAGAGGGGGTGCCACAGAAGGACAAAAAACTAGCAGCATACTGCCAAGTTTGCTCCAGTGACGAGGAGGGAGGGGAAGATGTTGACACTGACTGCACTTGGGTGCCTGAGAGAAGAGAGGAGGAAAGTGAGGAGGAGAAGGCACAACTCCAACTAGGCAGGATGTCCTCCAGGGGCCAACTTAAGGGCAGCCACCCTATTGGAACACACCCCAGAGCTCAACAGGTGCAGGGCCTTACTGACTCCCCACTGACTTCCAAAACTTCAATGTTGTGGGCTTTTTTCAACAGTTGTGCACCGTTGCTGTTTGCAATCTATGTCTGAAGCGGATCAAGCATGGCCAGAACAGCAGCCGCTTGGGCACTACATGCTTGACAAGGCATATGACAACCTGCCATGCAGTCTGTTGACAACAGCACCTCAAAGAGCCACATCATAAAACAAGGAGGACTTCTCCTTGCTCCTCATCTATGACCTCAACCCCTACTATACCTCCAGTCCTCTCAAAAGCCTGCATTGAGAGGATAAAGGTCTACCAATAGGTGCCACAAGTACTTGCAGCCAATCTGCTAGCAGTACACCACCAGTTGATGTCAGCAGGCAAATTTCCCTACCCCAGTTGCTGTACCATAAAAAAAATACTGTCCCAGCCAACCACATGCTCAGTGTTTAAATGCTAGCTTGGCCAAATTGCTAGCACTCCAATTGCTGCCTTTTCAGCTGGTAGACTCCTTTTGTGAATTTGTGGAATGTGCTGTACCACAGTGGCAGGTTCCCAAAAGACATTGCTTTTCAAGTAAGGCCATTCCAGCGCTCTACTGTCATGTGGAAGGCAATGTTTTGGCCTCCTTGGACAGGGCGGTCAGCAACAAAGTACATATTACCGCTGACTCATGGTCCAGCAGACACAGTCAGGGATGTTACCTTTCCTTCACGGCACGCTGGGTAACTCTGCTGGCAGCTGGAAAGGATGCAGGATAGGGTTCGGTGTTGGAGCTAGTTCCGCCACCATGCCTCCAAAAAATGGTACTGTTTCTGCCACATCTGCTTCCTCCACCCCCTCCACTTCATCTCCCTCTGTGGCTTCTTCTGCAGCAGTGTCCTCTGAACCAGCAGTGCTTGTAACACGTTCTAGGGGCTACGCAAGCAGTCAGGCTAAAAGATGCCATGCATGCTTGAGTTGGTCTGCCTAGGGGACAGGAGCAACACAGGGGCAGAGATTCTATCAGCTCTGTGGGGCAGGCTCAGAGGTGGTTGCCGCCGTGTCAGCTTGAGACCGGAATGGTTGTATGCGACAATGGCACCAACCTTCTCTCTGCCCTCTGACAGGGACATTTCATGCATATTCCATGCTTGGAACATATCCTGAATTTGGTGGTGCAGAATTTATTGACCAGGTGCCCAGGCTTACCAGATATTCTGAGGCAGGCCAGAAAAGTCTGTGGTCATTTCCGCCAGTCATACAATGCCAGTGCTCAGCTGAATGACATTCAGCGGGAATTCAACCTGCCCGCCAGCCGCCTCATTTGTGACATGCCCACCAGGTGGAACTCAACATTGGCAATGCTACAGCAGCTGCACCCACAGCAGAGGGCCATCAATGAGTCCCTCTGTGAGCATGGCACCAGTACAGGCTCAGGGGAGTTTGTTTTTTTTCTGCCACGCCAGATGCTACTGATCAAGGATGCATGTATTGTCCTCTCACCATTTGAGGAGGCCACAAGGATGGTGAGCTGCGACAATGCAATGCATCAGCGACACTGTCAGGATGGCCACGGAACGATACGATCATTCCGGCGCATGCGCACTGGAGCACCGAGGCGCACACGCGCATCAATGCACGCACCTGATATGAATGTTAGCGCCAGAAGCCCTATTTAAGCTGGAGTTCTGCACTGTAACTTTGCTGTTTGGTCTGCAGCTTCTGCGTTCCTGAAACCTGTGTTCCAGTACCTGTTTCTTGTGACCTTGACCCGGATTATCCTTCACCTCCTGATCGCTGCCCGCCCTGACCTCGGCTTGCCTTGTGACCTGTCTTTGCCTTCTCCCTCTGTCTCCCTCTGTCTGCTGTTGCCCGATCGTTGCCAAACCGGCCTGCCTGATCCTGGCATCCTGCTCTGCTGTCCAGCCAGTGTGATCCAGCATCTTGCTCTGCTGTCCAGTCAGTCTGTTTCAGCATCCTGCTCTGCTGTCCAGTCGGTTGATCCAGCTTCCTGCTCCGCTGTTGCCGGGACTGATCAGGCACTCTTACACCGCCATGCTCCTGTGGCTGCTGTATCACTCCCAGCAGTCCGCGAGTTGGAGTTGTAGGAGAGGTCTCCCTCTACCGTCTGGCTCACCTCCCAGGTACGTAACAGACACTGTCCCTCTAGTCTCCCTGCTGGAGCACATGCTTCATAGAATCATGGACAGGGCAAATGAGGCAGAACAGAGGGAGGAAGAGGAGGACTTCCTTTCCTCTCAAGGCTCCCTTTATGCAGATAGCCTTCCTGCAGGGCCACCAAACACACAGGAAGAAGAGAAGGAGAAGGAGGAGGAGGAGGATTGTGTTAGCATGGATGTAGAGGATAACACACAGCAGTCTTCCAGGGATTATGGTTTTCAGTCCCCAGAAACCCAAGGAGTTGTACATGGCTGGGAGGAGGTAGTTCCGGACAATGTCATCCTCAGTGACCCAGAGGTCTCTCAAGTCTGCTCAAACTTACGCTGCACGGCCTCCCTGATTTTGCAAAGCTTGCAAAAAGACCACAGGGTTTGTGGTATCAAGGAGAGGGGTCATTACTGGGTGGCAACCCTTCTTGATCCACGTTACAAGGGTAAAACTGCAGAACTCATCCTGCCTTCACAGAGGGAGCAGAGGATGAAACATCTCCAGGATAGCTTGAAAAAAAACTTTTCTTGCTGCTGGACAAAGGGTTTCTGAGGCTTCCCTCAGTCAGAGGAGGAGCGGTGGAGAAGGTGGCTGGCTGACCGATGCCTTTAAACAATTTTTCAGTCCTCAGCGCCCAGGACTGATAGGTTCAAGCAACCATTGGCAGCGTCTGCATTATATGGTGCAGGAATATCTAGGGGCAAGAGCAGACTTGGAGACCTTTCCAACTGAGCATCCACTGAGTTACTGGATCTTGAGGATGGACCAATGGCCGGACTTGCTCAATATGCAATTGAGCTACTGGCCTGTCCTGCATCCATCGTGCTTTCTGAATGGACATTCAGTGCTGCTGGAGGGTTCATTACCAATCAAAGAGTGTGCCTGTCCACAGACTCGGTTGATAGGCTCACATTTATAAAAATGAATCAGTCCTGGATCAGCAGCTATCAAGCCCCTGATGCTGATGCAACTGATTGAATTTGCTAGGGATCTGGGATCCTTTGAAGACTACCTATGCTGCCTATCCTATTACTCCTGTCCTGAATGCTGATGATGCTAGCTTCCAACAATATTTTGTGTTTAGGGCACCACCAACACCTAAGGCCCAATTTTTCTGTCCCTGTTTTGTAGGGGCATGTCATAACAATTTTTAAAAAAAATCTTAACAGCAGGGCCCGTTCCTACGCCTAACAAGAGTAACTGCGAGTGGTTACAGTGTTCTGCCACCACCAACACCCAAGGCCAAATTTTTCTGCACCCGTTTGACTGGGGCATGTCATTACAACTTTTGAAATACATTACAACTGCAGGGCCCATTCTTGCACCCAACGAGAGTAACTGCGAGGGTTTACAGTGTTTCCTGCCAGCACCAACACCCAAGGCCCAATTTTTCTGCACCTGTTTGACTGGGGCATGTCATTACAATTGTATACAGTGCAGTCCCCATAGGATATAGTTCAGACTATATGGTGCAGTCAGTCTAGTATATATAACACAGTGTATTGAAGTGGTTAAGGGTGGGGCGGCACAGTGGTGTAGTGGTTAGCACTTTCACCTAGCAGCAAAAGGGTCACTGGTTTTTATCACAACCACGACACTACCTGCCTGGAGTTTGCATGTTCTCCCTGTGCCTGTGTGGGTTTCCTTCGGTACTCCGGTTTCCTCCCACACTCCAAAGACATGCTGGTAGGTTAATTGGATCCTATCTAAATTGACAATAGTAAGTGTATGTATGAATGTGAGTTAGGGACCTTAGATTGTAAGGTCCTTGAGGGTACAGACTGATGTCAATGCACAATGTATATGTAAAATCGCTGCGTAAATTCACCGCGCTATATAAGTACCTGAATAACTCAATAAATAAACCCAGCGCCAAAATTTTAAAAGAAAGGGCCTGGTTTGGATTTTGGCGGGACCCCCGCGCAAATTTTTCTAGTGATTTATTATTATTATTATTATACAGGATTTATATAGCACCGACAGTTTGCGCAGCGCTTTACAATATTAGGGCAGACAGTACAATTACAATACAATTCAATACAGGAGGAATCCGAGGGCCCTGCTCGTTAGAGCTTTATGATCTATATTGCCGGGAGTCGGCAATACGTTACAGCCGTGAGCGATTTTAAATAAAAGTTTTTCCTTTACAAATGTCATTTTGCGGTGGCACTGTTCTAAACATCACACTGATGCACCACTTTACAGGCAGACTAAGGGGACCCCCCCAGGCATGACATTTAAAGGAATATTTCATTTTTTTCTCCACTTTAATCATTATTAAAATCACTGCTCCTGAAAAAAACAACTTTTTTAAAACTTTTGGCATTGATATATGTCCCCTAGGGCAGTACCGGAGTCCCCATACACGTTTTATGGCAATAAAAAGACAGAAAAAGTCTTTAAAATGAGCACTTTTGATTTTTAGGCCCCTTTCACACTGGGGCTGGCAGGCGGTAGCGGTAAATCCCCGCTAGTCTCAGCGGGGATTTAGCGCTGTTATAGAGGCGCTACGGCGCTGCTATGCAGGCGGGTGCGGGGCACTTTTAACCCCCCACAAGGGGTTAAAATGGGGTCAAAAGTGGCGGCGCGCCGCGCTACCGAGGCGGTGTGCAGCCGCTTCAGAAGTGCTGCCCATTGTTTTCAATGGGCAGGGGCGGTGGAGGAGCGGTGTATCACCGCTCACCGCACCACCCCAAAGATGCTGCTTGCAGGACTTTTTGCAACGTCCTGCAAGTGCACCGCCCCAGTGTGAAAGCACTCCGGCTTTCACATTGGGGTGGGTGGGGGGGGATTTTTGAGGCGCTTTACAGGCGGTATTTTTAGCTAAATAGCGCCTGTAAAACGCCTCAGTGTAAAAGGGGTCTTACTGTTTGAGTCCCATTGATTTTAATAGGGTTTGCGCATTCAAACAAACGTATTCATTCGCTGTGTTCTGATGCGAACCGAACCGGGGGCTCATCCCTACTTGTCACTCATTATCTGACCAGAAGCTGCTGTGTCTGTAGAAGCCTTGCTTTTTGTTTATTCCTAGTAGAATATTAACATTTCATAAATCCATGCTGATTACTACTAATGATACTATTTTCATCAGCAAATTCTTGAATATAGTCCATTAGCATCCTCTCTAATAGTTTACATACTATTGATGTTAGACTGACTGATCTGTAGTTCCCAGGAATATTTAAGGATGTATAGCAGGGTGCTTGCATTTTATCGCATAGTGTGAATTAGTGACTAGACCAGAGTCTGTGGCTCTCCTACTACTGTATCTGTCTATCCTATATTGGCTCTATATGTCTATAAGAATTTGCCATATGCAAGTAAATATTTGGCCTTTTGCACAGTAGAGTAGGGACTGGCCAGAGAGAAATTACTTTGATGCAGTTGGCCAGCTTGAACATGAATTGGAATATACAGGAACCAAGAATCCCTGTTTTCCTGAATTTTCTATTACATTCTTTTATTTACATTTCAGCTCTCAGCAGGGAAGCCCGCTGACAGCTGATGAGCCATCGGTTGTTAAGGGTGCAAATGTTTATGATTGCAAGTCTGATATGCTATGTTGTGCCAGGGAATGTCTGAATGATTAATTTGAGTTCATTTTTAGCCAATACTGAATTCTTTAAAAACATGAACAAAATGAATGTGAATATGAACTGGTCTATCGACAATAAATTTATAATTATTTTATAAGTCACACACACACCATAAATAGTTTGATTAATAGGCAGACACAGACACTACAATTTTGCATCGAGGTTCAAATACTAACTGTTTACCATAATATATATAACGATGAGACAATAATAGTTTTCTCCTCCTTTAGACCTCCTATCTGATTGGATAAAATTTGGCAGATAATAATCTGCATTGGTCTGAACCCACTACAGTTGAATTATCTGTTCGTCTAGAGTTATGCCAATCAGGTAACTTAAAATTAACAAATTGTGGGGTGTTAGGAAACCTAATGGGGTAGCAAATCAACTATCATGAAATATTTGCACACATAAAAATCAATAAGAAATTTGGAAAATATACTGTAGTTATCCTTAAATGGCTATTTGGCAGACTCTCCTAAAATGGCTGCTGATTACTAGTTGTAGTTGTCTTCCCAAAATGGCTTCTAGCTATGCTGGAGCTGTGTCCTGGTGTGACTGAGGTGTCAGATGATGGGATGTCTCAGATGATGATGTGTGTGTGTGTGTGTGTGTGTGTGTAGTCTGATGAGGTTCCCCATGTGTTCAGCTGATATTATATCTGCCCTGAGTGTGTCCTCTGGCCAAACAATACACTGATAAAATTTGACTAAACCTGGCCCAGAAGGTGGCCAGAGGGTGGAACCTTCTCCTTATTGGTGGGTTTGTTTGATAACCTCTTATATTATTACCTCCCTTGACGACCAGGTGGTAACCTATGACAAGAATTAATTACCCTGAATTTATTTGGGAAATCTGTAATATCTCATCTGTGTCACAACTAAGTTTGATATGGTAAATGAATCATTTTTATAAGGATTTAGCTATGTTGAGAACCTGCCATCTTTCTAATTTGTGGCAGCAGCTTTTAGATGGAAAACATTTCCTACACAGAGGTGTAATTTCAGATATAGCAGTTGAAATACATAAAATAATTAGAACACTTTAAACTATTATTTGAATATTTTTACTTCACAACATGCATTTCTCTAACAATATTGATTACCATTAAATAAACACATGATGGTATTAAGAACCCTTTTCCCTTTTTGTATCCAATTAACATAGATACATTGAAACATTGTGTTACCCTCTAAAGTACTAAACGTGTATATATATATATATTTATATTTATATATACAGTATATATACACATATATAAATATATATATTTATATATACAGTATATATATATATATATATATATATACACAAATAAATGCATTAAGTCAAAAGAGCACTTACTCAGGATTGCGTTCCACCTGGTCACAAATTCGTTTGAGTAGACTGTGGTGAGTATCTTTTTACTCAGCAAACATGGTACCATCTATTCAGACAGGTATTGTTTGAGACCTGTTAAATCAGTGGCGGCTGGTGTATGAGGGGCACTTGTGCACCGCCTCCCTGACAGCTAAAGAATAATAAGAAAACAAAAAAGTCAGCCCCGCCCCCCTGCAGGAGGCACCGGTACCTTGACTTTCTTTTTTTGTTCCGGATACTTGGCTGCCAAGTAGTGAGCCTATTGGTCGGCCATGAAAGCCTATGTGGGTGCGATTGAACAGGCGCACACACATAGGCTGATTGGCTGCCCTGAGCCTGCGGCTCAGTGTGATTGGATGTGGTGGCCGGGGGCGGGTCACTGTGGCAGCGGACGTGACTCCCGCTCCCACAGAGACCATGACCAACGAGGGGGGGACAGCCCGCTCTCCGCATGCCGGATCTCTGCAGACTCAGCCCGCTTCTCCGCATGCCGAATCTCTGCAGACTCAGCCCGCTTCTCCGCATGCCGAATCTCTGCAACAATCCTGTCTGCCTATTGGATGGGGTAAGTGCGGGGGGGGGAGTTTCTGCAATGTACCCCACCTGTGATACTGGCTGCAAACTGCCCCCACCTGTGATATTGGCTGCTTAACTGCCCCACCTGTGTTATTGGCTGCAAAACTGCCCCCACCTGTCATATTGGCTGCATAACTGCCCCACCTGTGATATTGGCTGCATAACTGCCCCCACCTATGATATTGGCTGCATAACTGCCCCCACCTTTGATACTGGCTGCATAACTGCCCCCACCTATGTTATTGGCTGCATAACTACCTCTTCGCCCGACTCAGACGTCTCTAAGCCGTACGCCTCTTC
>BLSH010254277.1:77389-88252 GCA_018402905.1 Glandirana rugosa | reverse complement strand
CACCCGGACACAATATTTACATAAGGCGTGAATATTGCACCTTTCTGGTAAGCCTCCAATCCTGAGGGGATCATCCCAACCTCCAACGGATTTTTTTCTTTCACCACTCCCGGAGAAACACATTTATTGTTCATAGAACACGATTGCACTTTATTACAGACTGCAAAACGATGTTTTCCCTTTTGCACGGACATTGAACTGTTCCATGATTTTTTCTTTTTTAGCACTAAGGATATATTTATTGTCACAATTTCAGATCTAGCGATCTAATTTTGGTTTAACCTCACATTATTGTGATTTACCACATCATTGTGATCCACCACTGGCCACTGGAGGAAGATTTACATCCCTCCACTGGTCACCCACCCCTTTTCTTTTCTTTACTTTTTCATTACTTTTAATATTCACATTTGGATAACATACAGCTTTACCATACCTCTAGTGGACATTTAGGGGTATATTCATTTAGAGTCACTATATTTATCTACTTCTTATTCATAATATATAAGTCCCCTTTATTGAGGAAGGTTAATTCTACACCCATAAGGTTGAGCGCTATAATCTCTATTCCTGAAAAATCAATGTTTTTTAAAACTTTTTTGGCATTGATATATGTCCCCTAGGGCAGTACCCGGGTCCCCATACACTTTTTATGGCAATAAAAAGGCAGAAAAAGTCTTTAAAATTAGCACTTTTGATTTTTCCTGTTTTTTAGTCCTATTGATTTTAATAGGGTTTGCGCATTCAAACAAACTTATTCGTTCGCTGTGTTCTGATGCGAACCGAACCGGGGGCTCATCCCTACTTGTCACTCATTATCTGGCCACAAGCTGCTGTGTCTGTAGAAGCCTTGCTGATTCTTGTTTCTTCCTAGTAGAATATCAACAGATTGGTTTAGCAAGAACAACTTTTCATAAATCCATGCTGATTTTACTAATGATACTATTTTCATCAGCAAATTCTTGAATATAGTCCATTAGCATCCTCTCTAATAGTTTACATACTATTGATGTTAGACTGACTGATCTGCAGTTCCCAGGAATATTTAAGGATATATAGCAGGGTGCTTGCATTTTATCGCATAGTGTCAATTAGTGACTAGACCAGAGTCTGTGGCTCTCCAACAACTGTATCTGTCTATCCTATATTGGCACTATATGTCTATAAGAGTTTGCCATATGCAAGAATCCCTGTTTTCCTGAAATTTCTATTGCATTCTTTTATTTACATTTCAGCTCTCAGCGGGGAAGCCCGCTGACAGCTGATGAGCCATCGGTTGTTAAGGGTGCAAATGTTTCTGATTGCGAGTCTGATATGCTATGTTGTGCCAGAGAATGTCTGAATAATTAATTTGAGTTCATTTTTAGCCAATACTGAATTCTTTAAAAACATGAACAAAAATAATGTTACTATGAACTGGTCTATCGACAATAAATTGATAATTATTTCATAAGTCACACACACACCATAAATAGTTTGATTAATAGGCAGACACAGACACTACAATTTTGCAACGAGGTTCAAACACTAACTGGTGTGAACCCACTACAGTTGAATTATCTGTTCGTCTAGAGTTATGCCAATCAGGTAACTTAAAATTAACAAATTGCAGGGTGTTAGGAGACCTAATGGGGTAGCAAATCAACTATCATGAAATACTTGCACACATAAAAATCAATAAGAAATTTGGAAAATATACTGTAGTTACCCTTAAATGGCTATTTGGCAGACTCTCCTAAAATGGCTGCTGATTACTAGTTGTAGTTGCCTTCCCAGAATGGCTTCTAGCTATGCTGGAGCTGTGTCCTGGTGTGACTGAGGTGTCAGATGATGGGATGTCTCAGATGATGTGTGTGTGTGTGTGTGTGTGTGTAGTCTGATGAGGTTCCCCATGTGTTCAGCTGGTATTATATCTGCCCTGAGTGTGTCCTCTGGCCAAACAATACACTGATAAAATTTGACCAAACCTGGCCCAGAAGGTGGCCAGAGGGTGGAACCTTCTCCTTATTGGTGGGTTTGTTTGATAACCTCTTATTGTATTATCTCCCTTAACGACCAAGTGGTAACCTATGACAAGAATTGTTTACCCTGAATTTATTAGGTAAATCTGTAATATCTCATCTGTGTCACAATTAAGTTTGATATGGTAAATGAATCATTTTTATAAGGATTTAGCTATGTTAGTTGGCCTGAAAATCTAGAATGCCTATGAGAACCTGTCATCTTTCTAATTTTTGGCAGCAGCTTTTAGTTGGAAAACATTTCCTACACAAAGGTGTAATTTCAGATATAGCAAATGAAATACATAAAATAATTAGAACACTTTAAACTATTATTTGAATATTGTTACGTCACAACACATATTTCTCTAACAATATTGATTACCATTAAATAAACACATAATGGTATTAAGAACCCTTTTCCCTTTTTGTATCCAATTAACATAGATACATTGAAACACAAATAAATGCATTAAGTCAAAGGAGCACTTACTCAGGATTACGTTCCACCTGGTTACAAATTCATTTGAGTAGACTGTGGTGAGTATCTTTTTACTCAGCAAACGTGGTACCATCTATTCAGACAGGTATTGTTTGAGACCTGTTAAATCACACCAAACTGTCTTTTCAGATTTCATAGCCTGCAAAAGCTTATGATATTCCTGGTTACCTGCCAAGTCCTCTGGGATAGTGTTGGTATCACGAGTGAAAACTTGTTTAACCCATTCACTGCGTGCTGCATTGGTTGGGTTCAGCACTTGCGACTCCATCTGTTGTTGTCTTGTGCTTTTCAAAGCGCATCAGAGACTGTTTTTCCTTCAGAGGCTGAAATAGGCTGGGTTGCCCTTAAAGGAGTTGTAAAGGCAGAAGGTTTTTTTTATCTTAATGCATTTCTATGCCTTAAGGTGAAAAACCTCCTTCGTGCAGCACCCCCTCCCCCCACAATACTTACCTGAGCCCCATTTGTCTGAAGCGAGGTCCACAAGTGTCTTAGCCATCTGGGACTCTCCTCCTGATTGGCTGAGACACAGCAGCAGCACCATTGGCTCCCGTGGCTGTCAATCAAAGTCAGTTAGCCAATCAGAAGAGAGAGAGAGGGGTGGGGCCAAATGGCAGCTCCATGTCTGAATGGACACAAGGAGCCGTGGCTCGGCTTGGGTGCCCCCATAGCAAGCTGCTTGCTGTGGGGGCACTCAACAGGAGGGAGGGTCCAGGAGCAGCGAAGAGGGTCCTGAGAAGAGGAGGAACTGGGCTGCTCTGTGCAAATCCATTGCACAGAGCAGGTAAGTATAGCATGTTTGTTATTTAAAAAAAAGGCTTTGAGTCTTTTGGTCAATTTCTATCATTGCACCATTGAGAGTATTCTTTTACACTGCTTTGTAATGTGGTATGCCAGCTGCAGGGCGGAGGATAAGAAGTGCCTGTCTTGTGTGGTAAAACCAGCACAGTGGATCGTAGGTACGGAGCTCCCAAATTTGGACACAGCATATGCCAGCTGATTAAAAAAGTGGGCAAAAGCTATTAGTAGTGATTCAACCCATCATGGTCACAGCGTGTTTCTCCCGTTGCCATCAGGGAAAAAATATAGGAAACTTAATACGCAAACTAATAGATTAAAGTATAGTTTTCTCCCTAGGGCCGTATTGACCACACCAGGTACAGCGTTTTAGGAATTTTTATGTGGAATTTAAATTTTTTGAATAACATTTTATATTTTGTTATATTTAAACATATACAGTATCTCACAAAAGTGAGTACACCCCTCACATTTCTGTAAATATTTTATTCTATCTTTTCATGTGACAACACTGAAGAAATGACACTTTGCTACAGTGTAAAGTAGTGAGTGTACAGCTTGCATAACAGTGTAAATTTGCTGTCCCCTCAAAATAACTCAACACATACCCATTAATTTCTAAACCACTGGCAACAAAAGTGAGTACACCCCCTAAGTGAAAATGTCCACATTGGGGACAATTAACCATTTTCCCTCCCAGTGCCCTGTGGCTCATTAGTGTTACAAGGTCTCAGGTGTGAATGGGGAGCAGGTGTGTTAAATTTGGTGTTATCGCTCTCACTCTCTCATACTGGTCACTGGAAGTTCAACATGGCACCTCATGGCAAAGAACTCTCTGAGGATCTGAAAAAAATAATTGTTGCTCTACATAAAGATGGCCTAGGCTATAAGAAAATTGCCAAGACCCTGAAACTGAGCTGCAGCATGGTTGCCAAGACCATACAGCGGTTTAACCGGACAGGTTCCACTCAGAACAGGTCTCACCATGGTCGACCAAAGAAGTTGAGTGCACTTGCTCACTGTCATATCCAGAGGTTGTCTTTGGGAATAAGATGTATGAGTGCTGCCAGCATTGTTGCAGAGGATGAAGGGGTGGGGGGTCAGCCTGTCAGTGCTCAGACCATGCTGATGCACAAAAAAGCCCACAAACAGTTTGCTGAAGACAAGCAGACTAAGGACATGGATTACTGGAACCATGTCCTGTGGTCTGATTAAGCCAAGATAAACGAATTAGGTTCAGATGGTGTCAAGCGTGTGTTGTGGCAACCAGATGAGGAGTACAAAGACAAGTGTGTCTTGCCTACAGTGAAGCATGGTGGTGGGAGTGTCATGGTCTGGGGCTGCATGAGTGCTTCCAGCACTGGGGAGCTACAGTTCAATGAGGGAACCATGAATGCCAACATGTACTGTAACATACTGAAGCAGAGCATGAGCTCCTCCCTTCGGAGACTGGGCCGCAGGGCAGTATTCCAACATGATAAAGACCCCAAACACACCTCCAAGATGACCACTGCCTTGCTAAAGAACCTGAAGGTAAAGGTAATGGACTGGCCAAACATGTCTCCAGACCTAAACCCAATTGAGCATCTGTGGGGCATCCTCAAATGGAAGGTGAAGGAGCGCAAGCTCTCTAACATCCACCAGCTCCGTGATGTTGTCATGGAGGAGTTGAAGAGGACTCCAGTGGCAACCTGTGAAGCTCTGGTGAACTCCATGCCCAAGAGGATTAAGGCAGTGCAGGAAAATAATGGTGGCCACACAAAATATTGACAGTTAAGCCCAATTTGGACATTTTGACTTAGGGGTGTACTTTGTTGCCAGTGGTTTAGACATTAATGGCTGTGTGTTGAGTTATTTTGAGGGGACAGCAAATGTGCACTGTTATACAAGCTGTACACTCACTACTTTACATTGTAGCAAAGTGCCGTTTCTTCAGTGTTGTCACATGAAAAAATATAATAAAATATTTACAAAAATGTGAGGGGTGTACTCACTTTTGTGAGATACTGTACAGTATCTCAGTAAACATTTCAGCATACCTATCTGACCGGTGTAGGGCTTCTCCCAGACACCCACAAAACAAGTTAGTACAAACCTTTAGTCCTTAGTCCATAAACAAAAAGCTCCTTGTGTCAGCTCTCTTAAGCTGATCGCTCTCAGAGTCCCAGGGCATTGCAAACTCTTGCTCTCTTCCTGGTCATTTAAACTACACCTGACCGTGGACTTCAGTGGACCACAAAATCCAGCCAGAACAGCAGCTGCTTAGGCACTACATGCTTGACAAGACATATGACAACCTGCCATGCAGTCTGTTGGCAACAGCACCTCAAAGAGCCACATCATAAAACAAGGTGGACTTCTCCTTGCTCCTCATCTGTGACCTCAACCCCTACTATACCTACTATTGATGTCAGCAGGCAAATTTCACTATCCCAGTTGCTCATCCACATGCTCAGTGTTTAAATGCTAGCTTGGCCAAATTACTAGCCCTCCAACTGCTGCCTTTTCAGCTGGTAGACTCTGCTCCCTTTTGTGAATTTGTGGAATGTGCTGTACCACAGTGGCTGGTTCCCAAAAGACATTTCTTTTCACGTAAGGCCATTCCAGCGCTCTACTGCCATGTGGAAGGCAATGTTTTGGCCTCCTTGGACGGGGCGGTCAGCAACAAAGTACATATTACCGCTGACTCATGGTCCAGCAGACACAGTCAGGGATGTTGCCTTTCCTTCACGGTGCACTGGGTAACTCTGCTGGCATCTGGAAAGAATGCAGGACAGGGTTCGGTGTTGGAGCTAGTTCCGCCACCATGCCTCCAAAAAAATGGTACTGTTTCTGCCATATCTGCTTCCTCCACCACCTCCTCTTCATCTTTCTCTGTGGCATCTTCTGCAGCAGTGTCCTCTGAACCAGCAGTCCTCGCAATGCATTCTAGGGGCTACGCAAGCAGTCAGGCTAAAAGATGCCATGCGTGCTTGAGTTGGTCTGCCTAGGGGACAGGAGCAACACAGGGGCAGAGATTCTGTCAGCTCTGTGGGGGGGAGGGCAGGCTCCAAGGTGGTTGGCGCCATGTCAGCTTGAGCCAGGAATGGTTGTATGCGACAATGGCACCAACCTTCTCTCTGCCCTCCAACAGGGACACTTCATGCATGTTCCATGCTTGGCACACATCCTGAGTTTGGGGGTGCAGCATTTCTTGACCAGGTGCCCAGGCTTACCAGATATTCTGAGGCAGACCAGAAAAGTCTGTGGTCATTTCCGCCAGTCATACAATGCCAGTGCTCAGCTGAATGACATTCAGCGGTAATTGAACCTGCCCACCAACTGCCTCATTTGTGACATGCCCACCAGGTGGATCTCAACATTGCCAATGCTACAGCAGCTGCACGCACATCAGAGGGCCATCAATGAGTGCCTCTGTGAGTATGACACCAGTACAGGCTCAGGGGAGCTTGTTTTTTTTTTGCCATGCCAGTGGCTACTGATCATGGATGCATGTATTGTCCTCTCCCCATTAGAGGAGGCCACAAGGATGGTGAGCAGCGACAATGCACGCATCAGCAACACTGTCCCTCTAGTCTTCCTGCTGGAGCACACGCTTCGTGGAATCATGGACAGGGCACATGATGCAGAAGAGAGGGAGGAAGAGGAGGACTGTCACGTACCTGGTGGTGGAGTCTGACTTATGCAGGGGTAACCTCCCTTGCGACCCTGATTCGTGAACCCCTGATAGAGTAAACAGGAAGTCCAGGAGTGAGGATGGCACGAGGGTTGAGTTGGTCACCGGTGATGGTTGGAGAAGCTCCTCCGGTCTCGTGCAGGTTTGGAAGGTCGGTGGTACAGGCAGGGTCGGCAACTGGCTGGCGGTGCAGTACAAGGGAGCAGGCAGAAGAGTCGTCGGGTACAGGCAGGGTTTGTTAACAGTCTAGCAGCAGAAGTACAAAAGGAGCGGGCAATCGGGTGGTCGTAGGCAAGCCGGGGGTCGGTGCAGGCAGAGTTGAGACAAGGTCGGGGCAAGCCGGGTCACTGGTAACAGGTTTACAGGTCGCTCAGGAAAACAGGTCACACGCTGTAGATCAGACAGCATTTGCTTACAGGAAGCAGGAAGTTTAAATAGAGCTGTTCCTCTAAGAGTTAGAGGAAACAACAACCAACTGCTATTAACCCTCCGCACTTCTTCTAACATTGCCCCCCCAAGGGGCAGCCTCCGGATGCCCAGCCGGGCCTTCAGATCCAGATGAGTTCTCCAAAAGGACCGAATAAGTTCCGTGGCATGGATGTGCCTATCAGGTTCCCAGGAGCTTTCCTCAGGGCCGTAGCCTTTCCACTTCACCAGGTATTGGATACCCCCATTCCTCTTCCTACAGTCCAGGATGGCCTCGATTTCAAATTCCTCTTCACCATCTACCAGGACTGGCCCTGGCGGACCTGTCTTTCGCCCAGGGAAAGGATCTGGGGTCACGGGTTTCAACAGGGCTACATGGAAGACTGGATGGATCCGTAGGGATGGTGGGAGCTCCAGCTCATATGCCACCCTGTTGATCTTCCTCTTAACTTGGAAGGGCCCGATGAACCGGGGTCCCAATTTCTTTGATGGGCAGGCGAGTTTAAGGTTTTTGGTGGCGAGCCAGACTTGCTCTCCAGGTTGTAAATCCAACTCTCCCCGTCTCCCCTTGTCAAAGGTCTCCTTATTGTGTTGTTTCGTCTGGGCTAAGGTCTCCCGCAACAATTTATTATTCTCTTCCAAGAATTTGGTCACTTCCTGAGCCGCAGGTACCTGTCCTTCTGGATTGTATGTGGGCATGAAGGTCGGATGAAAGCCATAGTTGGCCAGGAATGGGGATTGCTTGATGGCCGAATGAACTGTATTGTTAAAAGCGAATTCGGCCAACGGCAGCAGAGAGGCCCAATCATCCTGTGAATATGCAGAGAAGCAGCGCAGGTATTGCTCCAACGTTTGATTGGTTCTCTCAGTCTGGCCATTAGTCTGCGGGTGGTAGGCCGACGAGAGAGCAAGTTCAATGTCCAGAGTGGAGCATAAGGCCTTCCAGAACCTGGATGTAAATTGGACTCCGCGATCGGAAACTATGCTAGAGGGCACTCCATGGAGCCTAACAATCTCCCGGATAAAGATTTCGGCCGTCTCGGCGGCTGATGGTGTGCCCTTCATGGGCAAAAAGTGAGCCATCTTCGTCTGCCGGTCCACGACCACGAAGATAGTAGAGTACCCTTTGGATGGTGGAAGCTCCACAATGAAGTCCATCGAAATCATTGACCATGCTCGCTCGGGTACTGGAAGTGGTTTTAGTAGCCCCCAGGCCTTGGCTTTGCAGTTCTTGTTCTGGGCACAGGTGGGGCACGAGCCGACATATCTCCGACAGTCCTCCTCTGCCCGAGGCCACGAAAAACGACCGCAATATCAGTTCAGTGGTCTTATGGGCTCCGAAATGACCAGCCAGTTTGTGGTCATGGCAAGATGCCAAGATGGGCAAGCGCTGATCTTCAGGTACAAAGAGCAGATTCTTGTGCCACAGTAGGCCATCCTTGGTAATCAGACTGGGGATGGCCGGTTTGGGTGTTTTGGCCAGTGATTGCCTAATTCGGGCCAGCAAGTCCCCCTGTGTCAGAAGGAAGTTCCTGGGCTGCAGAACTGTGTCAGGGAGCAGGGTGTCTCCTGGTTTACAGAACATCCTCGACAGAGCATCTGGTTTTGTATTCTTCGACCCTGGCCTGTACGTAACATGGAATAAGAAGCGAGCAAAGAAAAGGGCCCACTGGGCTTGACGAGGTCTCAGTCTTCTGGCTGATCGGAGATATTCTAAGTTCTTATGATCGGTAAGGATCAGAATAGGGTGCCTGGCTCCCTCTAGTAGATAGCGCCACTCTTCCAATGCGGCCTTAATCGCTAGCAGTTCTCGGTCCCCCACATCATAATTCCTCTCTGGCGGAGTTAACTTACGGGAAAAGAATGCCACTGGGTGAAGAGCAGCCTTAGCTCCCTGTCTCTGTGACAACACAGCCCCCACAGCGATCTCAGAGGTGTCTACCTCCAGGACAAAAGGTAGAGCAGGATCAGGATGCTTCAAAATGGGTGCAGAAGTAAGGAGGCCTTTCAGGGTTTCAAAGGCTTCTTGCGCCTCCTTGGTCCACACGAACCGTGTGTTGGCCTTGGTGAGCTGCGTAACTGGTGCGATAATAGTGGAGAATCCCCGTATAAATTTCCTGTAGAAATTGGCGAATCCAACGAAACGTTGGATTCCTTTTTTGTCCGTGGGAGCTGGCCAGTCAAGGATTGCGGAGACCTTCTGGGGGTCCATGGTGATGCCCGTGACTGAGATGATTAGCCCTAGAAAGGACATGCTAGGGCGTTAGAATTCGCACTTCTCGGCTTTGGCATACAGTCCGTATTGCCGAAGGCGACTCAGGACGCAGGTAACATGTTTCCGGTGTTCTTCCAGAGTGGAGGAGAATATCAGAATATCATCGAGGTAAACAATAACAAAAAGGTCCAGGTAGTCTCTGAACACATCGTTCACGAAATGCTGGAACGTAGCCGGGGCATTACAGAGTCCAAAGGGCATAACCAGGTACTCAAAGTGCCCGAACCGGGTACGGAAGGCGGTCTTCCACTCGTCGCCTTCCCGGATACGAACCAGGTTATACGCCCCACGAAGGTCCAATTTCATGAACACCTTTGCCGTTCCCAGTCTCTGAAAAAGTTCTGGAACCAAGGGCAAGGGGTACCTGTTCTTGACTGTGATTTTATTTAATTCCCTGTAATCGATACAGGGTCTCAGGGTATGATCCTTCTTTTCAACAAAGAAGATGCCAGCTCCGGCTGGTGATGTAGAAGGACGGATGAACCCCTTTTTTAGGTTCTCGTCCAGGTAGGCCTTGAGGGCCATTAACTCCAGCTCCGTCAGAGGAAAGATCCTCCCAAAAGGAACCTTGGCTCCGGGCAGGAGCTCAATAGGGCAGTCATATGGCCTATGAGGGGGCTGCTGCTCTGCTCCCTTCTTACTGAATACATCAAGGAACTGGTGATAAACCGACGGGACCGCCTGGCAAGTCTCCGGGTCCACGTCTGTATCCAGACTGAGCAAGATGGGGTCAGGTCTGCTGGTTACTGGGAAGCAATGCTGGAGGCAATATGTTGATAGGAATTTGATCTCCCCGGTAGCCCAGTTGATGGAGGGGCTATGAGCCTGTAGCCATGGTAGCCCGAGGATAATCGGGAACAGAGGGGAAGCAATGACGTCCAACCGCAGATGGGTCGTGGTCTAGGGTGATGCTGGGTTTAGGGTACCCTACCAGCATGCTGACCGACTGCCGTGTTGGTAGTTCAGGCCACGGCAGTGTGTACTCTGAGAGGGGTAGGCCCGAAGATGAGGTCTGCCGGTGGTCCTTAAAGACGCCAACCTGCAGTAACGAAGGGGAGACAAGGGCTAATAGGAGCCCGATGGTACCGATGTCCGAGTATCGGGGAGGTAGTTGACCCGATGGCCCCTCTAGTTTAAGGATAGTTGTATAACGGAGGTCGTAACGAAGGGTCATTGGTCGTCTGGACTG
>BLSH010254277.1:33529-51105 GCA_018402905.1 Glandirana rugosa | reverse complement strand
TAATTGTATTTCATTGTAAGTGTATTTCCATATAAACAACCCAGGGGGAGCCAGAGGTATCCTTTAGGAACTTGTCCTTCCTCATATGTCACTTCCTCCCATCCCCCTGTTCACTTCCGGGTAATAATCCCTTTATAAGTTCCTAGTGGTCCAGTCCCGTCAGGTGACATGATTAAGCGGTGTCGCGAAACATGTCGTCACGCTGACGGGACCACTATCCAGTACCTACATTGCAGACACCAGGAGTGAACGTACCGGTGAGAGCTCTTGCTGCGGCCCCTCCCTGCCTTGGTCTCTGCATACTTGTGAGGCAGACGTCACCTCCATTGCACAGCCCACACCATCTCCAGTGGCTCTGTGAGGACACTGTGGCTCGATCTCCTTCCGGATCACGCATCACTATAGCCCAGGGAAACCTCCGGTTCCACCAGGGAGGACTGTCAACCAGTCTGTATAGCAACGAGCATCCCGGCTCCTTCCCAAGCCTGCCATGGTTTTATATGTAAGTCTTCAATAAACTTTCTACTTTTTTATAGTAACCCAGGCTGGTCCTGTTTTTTACCAATTTCAACAAAGACAATATTGCTGTTTTTTACTTTGGTGTTAAAAACTGACAGTGGGCAACACTGCACACAAGCGCCCTTGGGTTCAAATTTCCTTTTATTGCTCCTACAAGAGACAATTTCTGGATGGGATCTGACAAATTTGGCCAGCGTGGGATCTTTAGTGAGGAGATGCCAATGTCTGTTGAGGAGTTGACGTATTTGAAAATGTTGGGAAGAAAATTTGGTGACAATGGGCATGGAGTTGTGGTTTTTGGGTTGGTTGGTTTTGAATACCAAGTGATGTCTGTCCTGTGACAGGGCCCTGTGAAACGTCCTATTCAATAGGGATTTGATGTAACTATGTCTGGCAAGTCTCTCACGCAGGGAGGCAGCCTGAGTCAGAAAATCCTCCAATTTGGTGCAGTTACATCATATACGGAGGTATTGAGCATAGGGTATAATCCATTTAAGATGTACAGGATGTGCACTATGGGCGTGCAAAATTGTATTACCGGCCGTCTCCTTGCAATAGAGACTGGTTGCCAAACAGTGGTGTTGGTCTATATATATATAGAAAGATGCAAAATGTGATGAGCATGGAAATTCAATGTGAGCTTCAAATTGTAGGTATTATTATTCAGACAATTAATGAAATGGACCAGGGTCTCTGCGGTTCCGGTCCATACGATAAAAATGTCGTCAATGAACCGGAACCAGCAGAGAGCCTGGTCAATGAAGGGACCCAAACCCTCATCAGCAAAAACGTCTCGTTCCCACCCCCCCAGATACAGGTTCGTCATAATTGTTTGCGGTTGGGTGCCGCGCATGCGTGGAGGTAGCCCGGCGCATGCGCGGGAGCATTATGCCGGGTCGGTGACGTCACACGCCGTGTCATTTGGCGTGTTAGTTCCGGAAGATGCCACTAATTGGGGTCTGCACACTTAAATAGTGGCAGTCTCTCCCAGGCATTGCAGGTAGCCACACGCTCCCCACCTCAGCCAAAGCTACCTTGGGCAAGAGTTGCCCCAGTAAAACGATTGAAGGTAAGCTTTGTGCCCATTTTGGGCAATATGTCTTCGGGTATCTATGTTTTCTGTGACCAATGTGCTGACTCGCATGTACTTTGGCCTTTTAGACGCCACTCACTGATATATGGACCGCCGTCTGAACCGTGGCTACAGCTAATTGGAGCCCCCCCCTCAACCCTTACCTTTGTGTGGGCACTGGCTATCCCCTGTCTAGGGAGAACATTCTATATACTTCCACAGCCTATCAATCACCTGTATACACCTGGAGTTAATTATTCAAACTCCATCGCTCAGGTAATGCTGCCAAATTGCATTTTGTTTTTTCTTTTCCCCTTGTGGGACCTCATTTTTTTTGTACCTTTGGCAATTGCCGACGCACACTACTCAGGAGATCTGTAGGCACGCATTCATATGCGGCCCTGCACATAGAGTTTTTTTGCACATACGCATATTTTCATCCCACATATTTACATATATATATATATATATATATATATATATATGCCTATTTTTACTTATCAATAAGACCTATTTTTATCATTATCTGTATTGTGTGCAGACCCCCATACCTGCCTTTGCACGGTTCCCGGGGTGGTGCGGTGTGTCCAGGGGCCGTTACACCCTAGAGCCCACCCTCAAATTCCATTTGGGTCACCTTGGGCGTTGCAGGGACGCGTGCTGCTACTCATTAATTACTGACCTAATTTTACTATGTAAGTGGTTCTATTCACCCCTTAAAATTTGTTACAAATTGCATTTTTAATAACCTGTTGACTGTACTTTATTTATTCAATGTTTTGACATGCCTGTGTTTATTTCACTAGATTGCTATTGAGTGCTCCAGACGAAACAGAATTTCACAACGTGAAGCTAGTTGAGCCCCAAATTTTGGTTACTTCATTTTCTGGTGGTTTGAAGCCAATTCTTTCTATTTTGTATACACAGTACACTTTTGAGTGTTGCACTGTTATATATTCAAGTACTTTAACAGGTTTCCTATCAGGTTGGCAGAGATTTATCACTCTGCGCATATGATCTCTCTCCCCTCTCTCTCCCGGTTAGAGAAGACTAGCGCAATTGAGCATGTCGTGTTTGTACTTATCCATTCATCCATAGTATTGTTTTATTGTATTGCACGCCTACAAAGTCTATGTTTTTTGTTTATGTGATTTCAATTGATATTTAGGATGTGCCATGGTTTTACCCATTAGCCGTCCCCAGCCCCACACTGGTGGGCCGGCCTTTGATCCCCCCCTTCTCCCCAATCTTGAATAATCTCTGTAACTGCTAACGATACAAACAGTGGCGGCTGGTGCTCACTATTTTGGGGGGGCAGCACAAACCAACACCCCCCTGCATGGGAGACGGACGGCAGAGGTCACCCAACACCCCCCCATGGCAGATTGGTGGCGGCAATCTTCCAACGCCCCTGCCGCTCCCTACCCACAGCCGGCGATTCACTAATAATGTGCCATTTGAGAAATCTGCTTTACCTTATGGAAGCAGGGAGAAGGAAGAGTCGGGGGCCGCTTCGGCGAGCACACAGAGAGACATTCTCCTCCCAGCTGAACAGAAACAGGAAGTGTGCCCTGAGACACGATTGGGCAGGGAGTCTTAAGACTCCCTGGCCAATAGGGGCTTCCTGATTGGCCGGGAGGAGAATGAGGAAGACAATAGCGAATATTCATTCCCTATTGTCACTCAAGTAGGTGGGCTCGGGGTGCATCCATGCATCCGGCATGTAGATTAGGGGGCTGGACGCATGGATGGGGGGGGGGCGCCCCTGTGCCCCTAGGGAACGGCCACTGCTGGATTCAAAAGTAAGCTGGGTAAAAACTTCACAACAGGATATAGCAACTTTAAGAAGACCTTAATAAAATAAAGAGGTGGGAAACCACATTGCAAATTAGATTTAACATTAAAAAATGTTAAGTAATGCACCTGGGGGCTAAAAACATGAATGCAAGTTACTTGCTAAGGGGATATCCTCTGCTAGACAGTATAATCACTATGCCAAGGTAACTTAGAATACAGTTCTGTACTACTAGACTGGAATCAACACATAAATCAGCAAAGTCAGCAATAAGAAATGCATACAGTGGGTATAGAAAAGAATCACCCCCCTGTAAAACGATCACATTTTGTTGCTTTGCAGCCTGAAATGAAGATAGACAGTTTTTGTTTTATCCAGTTGTATTCTCTAGTGCAACGTATAACATCCAAGTGAAAGATATAACACCAACACGTCAGGAAAAAAAAATTAAAAACAGAATCACTGAGTTGGAAAAAAGATCACCCCCTTATGTCAGTATTTTGTTGGGCCACCTTTTGCTTTAATTACAGCCTTTAGTCGATTGGGATATATCTCTACTAACTTTGCACATCTAGAATGGAATATTTTCCCACTCTTCTTTGCAGAACTGCTCAAGTTCAGTTAAATTTGATGGTGACCATTTGTGGACTGTAGTCTTCAAGTCATTCCACAGATTTTCAAAAGGGTTTAAGTCTGGGCTCTGACTAAGCCATGCAAGGACATAAACCTTTTTCTCCTTCAACCACTGTAGTCATTTTTGCTGTGTGCTTTGGGTCATTGTCATGTTGGGAGGTAAACCTATTGACAACTTTCTGGCAGACGGCAGCGGATTTTCCTCAAGAATTTGATGGTATTTTGCCCCATTCATTTTTCTTCTATCCTATTCTTGTGGGATTCATGCCTGGTTCATTTTAATAAACGTTAGCTTGTCCACGTTGGCTGTGGACAGGCGGCTGCACCTGTCTGTGATAATGCCCCCTGCCGTGCTAAACACACGTTCAGACAATACACTGGCTGCAGGGCAGGCCAGCACCTCCAAGGCATAAAGGGCAAGCTCAGGCCATGTGCCCAATTTGGAGACCCAGAAGTTGAATGGGAGGCAGACCCATCAGTCAGTACATGTAGGCGTGTGCACACATACTGTTCCACCATGTTGCTGAAATGCTGCCTCCTGCTAAGACGTTGCCTATCAGCTGGTGGTGCTGTTTGTTGTGGCGTGCTGCTGACAAAGCTTTTACACATTTCGGCCATGCTAACCCTGCCTTCTGAGGTGCTGGTGGTGCCACAGCTGCGTTGGCGACCTCTTCCTCCTTCTCTGCCTTCGCCTTGTGCTTCCACTGAGCCCCCGGTGTCATTTGGGAATGCCCTCAGCAGCGCGTCTACCAGCGTGCGCTCGTAGTCGCGCATCTTCCGATCACGCTCCAGTGAGGGAAATAAGGACGGCACGTTGTCCTTGTAATGGGGATCCAGCAGGGTGGCCACCCAGTAATCAGCACAAGTTACAATGGGGGCAACTCGGCTGTCGTTGCGCAGGCACTGCAGCATGTATTCGCTCATGTGTGCCAGGCTGCCCAGAGGCAAAGACAAGCTGTCCTCTGTGGGAGGTGTATCATCTGTGTCCTCCGTATCCCCCCAGCCATGCTCCAGTGATGCCCACGAGCTGCGTTGGGTGTCACCCTGCTGTGAACACGGTTCCTCCTCCTCCTCCTCATCATCACCCTCGTCCTCATCCTCCAGAACTGTGCCCTCCGAGCCATTATTGAATGACTGGCCTGATAACCGTGGAAATGATCCCTCTTTCTCCTCCTCTTCCTCCTGTGCCACATCCTCTTCCATCATCGCCCGAAGTGTTTTTTCAAGGAGACATAGAAGTAGGATAGTAACGCTGAAAACAGCGTCATTGGCACTGGCCATGTTGGTGGAGTACTCGAAACACCAGAATATGGTACACAGGTCTCGCATGGAGACCCACTCATTGGTCGTGAAGTGGTGCTGTTCCGCAGAGCGACTTACCAGTGCGTGCTGCAACTGAAACTCCACGATTGCCTGCTGCTGCTCACACAGTCTCTCCAGCATGTGCAAGGTGGAGTTCCACCCTGTGGACACGTCGCATAGGAGGCGGTGAGCGGGAAGGCCTAAGCTCCGCTGCAGTGCAGACAGGCGAGCAGCAGCAGGGTGAGAACGCCGAAAGCACGCACAGTCGGCCCGCACTTTCTGCAGCAGCTCTGACATATTCGGGTAGTTTTTTAGAAATTTCTGCACCACCAAATTCAGCACATACACCAGGCAAGGGATGTGCGTCAAACCGGCTAGGCCCAGAGCTGCTACGAGATTTCGCCCATTATCGCACACCACCAGGCCGGGCTTGAGGCTCAGTGGCAACAACCACTCATCGGTCTGTTGTTCAATGCCCATCCACAGCTCCTGCGCAGTGTGGGGTTTATCCCCCAAACATATCAGTTTTAAAACAGCCTGCTGTCGTTTACCGCTGGATGTGCTGAAGTTGGTGGTGAAGGTGTTATGCTGACCGGATGAGGAGGTGGTAGAGGAGGAGGAAGTGGAGTAGGAGGAGGAGGCAACAGGAGGCAAAGAGAAATGCCCTGCAATACTCGGTGGCAGAAGGACCTGTGCCTAACTGCTATCCAACTCAGGCCCTCCTGCCACTACATTTGCTCAGTGTGCAGTTAGCGAGATATAGCGTCCCTGCCCATGCTTACTGGTCCACGTATCAGTGGACAGATGGCATTGCGCAGTGCACACTTGATCTTCAGAAACTCATATGCAGCGCCAATAATAAAAGCAACAACTGATAAAAAGGTCTTTCACTGATAGAGAGGTGGCTCAATTTGTGACAGGAGTCACCAAAAGACTTCAAGGATGGTAAAAGACAATGGATGCAGGCTTACCAGATCCTGGTAGGATAAACGCAGGTTTTTGGTATACTTCAAATGGACTGTTGGTCATCCGATCATCTGGGGGTAAAAGGAACCTATCCTGGGGATGCCTCCGATGGCTCCGGGGTGATGGTTCTCCGTCCCTGTGGTCCGATCCTCCTGAAGGGGGTACTTTTAAACCAGGGCAGGCACTGATAGGAAGAAGTACAATTCCGACTCTCGTTCCCACGTCCAGAAATGATCCGGTGCTCAGACAAGTAGATTTTGGATAAAGAGAAAAATCCACAATCGTGTGATACCGTTTTAACTGATTTATTGTAGAAACGAATGGATTAAAAATACTCACATATTGTGATCAGAATAAGAGCTCATAAAAAATGGCAGAAGATGGGGGAAACCGACGCGTTTCGGCTCAACTGGCCGTCATCTGGGGTATTCCCCCTCCTGCCAAGCATGCCATTTATAATGTTTGTTCAGAATAACAATTAGCCCCCTGTAGGGGGCCATAAAAACGGAAGTCACATCTTGGGCGTCAAAATGGCGCCGATGGCGTGCGTTCCACGCCTCAATATGAAAAAAATTTAGAATTATGTGAACTTTCCCAAATTATTTTAAATAAGACCATAAGAAAAAACCAGACCAAACACCTATGTCAGTTAAAAGAATTGGTATTGAGTTAAATATGAACTTGCTCAGAAGTGAACCGTGTGTATCAAATGCCCGGGAAAGAGTAAAAGGTAACCCGGAAGTGATGTAAAGGGGCAGCGAGGAATGTCCTCAGACCGGAAATGACGCGATGATACACTTCCCTTCCTCTAAAGAACTGTCAGCAAAGAGTGTATATGGGTCACACAGAAAACAATTTGCGATCCCATATCTTTGAGTGTATAACTATAAAGTGCGGCGTGAATGATTATAGATATTGAGTGCTATTGTGCAAGGGATAGTGCCAAATAATGAAAGTTGGGCCATATCTGAGTGAAAAGTTAAAAAAAGGGGAAGAGCCAAATGATCATTCAGATATAACTGGAGTTCGCGAGAACTCATGTCGTTATTATCGGAAAAAAAAAAATTAATTATTAAATACATTAGAAAAGTGAAGAAAAGGTTACAAATGTAAAAATGAAAAAATAAGTGTTCATAGAATGGAGGATAATAAATCGATTAGATTTCAAAATATATTAAATTAGACCCAGCCAGATTAAACGGCCAAAATGAGACTTGCGTTGTACAATATAAGCCCCTTATGTATCAAAAATATACCTGGTATCTATGGATATTAATAACTAGTTTATCATAGAAGATCTCATAATAAAAATGAGTTATACACTCAAAGATATGGGATCGCAAATTGTTTTCTGTGTGACCCATATACACTCTTTGCTGACAGTTCTTTAGAGGAAGGGAAGTGTATCATCGCGTCATTTCCGGTCTGAGGACATTCCTCGCTGCCCCTTTACATCACTTCCGGGTTACCTTTTACTCATTTGATACACACGGTTCACTTCTGAGCACGTTCATATTTAACTCAATACCAATTCTTTTAACTGACATAGGTGTTTGGTCTGGTTTTTTCTTATGGTCTTATTTAAAATAATTTGGGAAAGTTCACATAAATTCTACATTTTTTTCATATTGAGGCATGGAACGCACGCCATCGGCGCCATTTTGACGCCCAAGATGTGACTTCCGTTTTTATGGCCCCCTACAGGGGGCTAATTGCTATTCTGAACAAACATTATAAATGGCATGCTTGGCAGGAGGGGGAATACCCCAGATGACGGCCAGTTGAGCCGAAACGCGTCGGTTTCCCCCATCTTCTGCCATTTTTTATGAGCTCTTATTCTGATCACAATATGTGAGTATTTTTAATCCATTCGTTTCTACAATAAATCAGTTAAAACGGTATCACACGATTGTGGATTTTTCTCTTTATCCAAAATCTACTTGTCTGAGCACCGGATCATTTCTGGACGTGGGAACGAGAGTCGGAATTGTACTTCTTCCTATCAGTGCCTGCCCTGGTTTAAAAGTACCCCCTTCAGGAGGATCGGACCACAGGGACGGAGAACCATCACCCCGGAGCCATCGGAGGCATCCCCAGGATAGGTTCCTTTTACCCCCAGATGATCGGATGACCAACAGTCCATTTGAAGTATACCAAAAACCTGCGTTTATCCTACCAGGATCTGGTAAGCCTGCATCCATTGCCTTTTACCATCCTTGAAGTCTTTTGGTGACTGTTTCCTGTCACAAATTGAGCCACCTCTCTATCAGTGAAAGACTTTTTATCAGTTGTTGCTTTTATTATTGGCGCTGCATATGAGTTTCTGAAGCATTTGTTGGACAATATAGATCTGTTGTTTTGTGCGTGCTGCCATTTCATAACCGGATAATTGTTGGCTTTTATTATTATTTTTAATATTATATTCAATATTATTCCTAATATTTATTAGTGAGCGCGGATTTTCTGCTTTTTACACACTTGATCTTGTCCCCGACTTGTTTGTGCAGGGAAGGGGTGGCTCGCCTGGAAAAGTAGTGGCGACTGGGAACCACGTACTGTGGGACAGCCACCGCCATCAGGTTTTTAAAACTGTCCGTGTCCACCAGACGGAATGACAGCATTTCAAAGGCCAGGAATTTTGAAATGCTGGCATTCAGGGCCTGGGATCGCGAGTGGGTAGGGGGGTATTTCCTCTTTCTCTCCAGTGTTTGGGAGATAGACAGCTGTAAGCTTCCATGGGACCGTGTGGAAATGCTTGGGGACGGTGGCGGACATGGTGGCGTTGCTGTCACATCGTCTGTTTGCTGGGTGGCAGTTGACACTGGTACTGTAGAGGTGGAGGAAGAGGCAGAGGCAGCAGCAGAAGAGGAAGCAGGAGGAGCCCGAGACATTTCTTGGATTTTGAGGTACTTATTCCACTGCAGCTCGTGCTTTGCATGTAGATGTCTGGTCATGCAGGTTGTGCTCAGGTTTAGAACATTTATGCCTCGCTTCAGGCTCTGATTGCACAGCGTGCAAACCACTCGTGTCTTGTCGTCAGCACATTGTCTGAAGAACTGCCACGCCAGGGAACTCCTTTGAGCTGCCTTTGGTGTGCTAGGTCCCTGGGTGCGATGGATAGTAGCAGGTGTACTGTCTAGGGGACGCTCGCTCTGCTTTTGCAACGTACTTTCTCTTTTGCTGTGCTGGTGCCTCTGTGCGACCACCACCTCTTCCTCCAAACTGCACACGTCACTCGCATGACCTTCATTCCATGTGGGGTCTAGGACTTCATCATCCTCCACATCACCTGCCACCCACTCTTCACCACTGCCTTCCTTGTCAGTCTGCACACTGTAGAAAGCCGCAGCAGTTGGCACCTGTGTTTCGTCATCATCAGAGACGTGCTGCGGTGGTGTTTCCATGTCCTCATCCTGAAACAGAAGTGGTTGGGCATCGGTGCACTCAATGTCTTCCACTTCTGGGGCAGGGCTATGTGGATGGCACACCAGCAGAGTCATCAAAAAGCATAAGAGACTGCTGCATGACTTGGGGCTCAGACTGCTTGGCTGATTTACAAGGGGCTGAGGTGAAAGACAGATGGCCATGGGGTTCAGGTGCCAACTCTGAGCTTTCAGCAAGGGACCGGGTGGGAGACAATGTGAAGGAACTGGAGGCATTGTCAGCCACGCAATCTACTATCGCCTGTACTTGTTCTGGCCTCACCATTCGTCGAGCAGCATTCGGGCCTACCATATAACTTTGAAGGTTCTGTCGGCTACTCGCACCTGAGGAAGGTGTTTCACTTGTGCGTGTAGCTGGCACAGGTTGACCACGCCCTCTCCTTGCAACAGGAGCTTCACCAACACCACCAACACCAGCAGCACCAGCAGCACCATGACCACGTCCCTTATTTGGCGCTCTCCTCATTCTGGACGCAAATGTACTATTTAGCACAATTTTATATTATTTTTTAAACCAGCAATGTGCAATTTTGTGCAAGAAATGCTCAGCAAGGTGCAAATGTACTATGTAGCACTATTTATTAATAATAATAATAATAATAATAATAAAAAAAAAAGAACAATAAATTATTATTCTTTTTTTTTTAAACCAGCAGTGTAGACGCACTTTTTATTTTTGTGCAAGAAATGCACCGCTGGCTGCAAATGTAGTATTTAGAATTTTTTTTTTAAACCAGCAATGTAGACACACTATTTATTTTTGTGCAAGAAATGCACAGCAAGGTGAAAATGTACTATGTAGCACTATTTATTAATAATAAAAAAAAAGAATAATAACTTATTATTCTTTTTTTTTTTTAAACCAGCAATGTAGACGCACTTTTTATTTTTGTGAAAGAAATGCACTGCTGGCCGCAAATGTAGTATTTAGAATTTTTTTTTTTTTAAACCAGCAATGTAGACGCACTTATTGTTTTTGTGCAAGAAATGCACCGTTGGCCGCAAATGTAGTATTTAGAATATTTGTTTTTTTTTAAACCAGCAATGTAGACGTACTTTTTATTTTTGTGCAAGAAATGCACAGCAAGGTGCAAATGTACTATGTAGCACTATTTATTAACAATAATAAAAAAAAGGATAATAAATCATTATTCTTTTTTTTTAAACCAGCAATGTAGACGCACTTTTTATTTTTGTGCAAGAAATGTACCACTGGCCGCAAATGTAGTATTTAGAATATTTTTTTTTTTTAACCACTTCAATACCAGGCACTTAGAACACTTCCAGCCCAGACCAATTTTCAGCTTTCAGTGCTCTCACAATTTGAGTGACAATTACTCAGTCATGCTACACTGTATCCAAACAAAATTTTTATAATTTTTTTCTCACAAATAGAGCTTTCTTTTGGTGGTATTTAGTCCCCGCTGGGTTTTTTATTTTTTGCGATATAAGCGAAAAAAGAGCGAAAATCTTGAAAAAAAACCCACTTTTTTATTTTGTACTGTAAAATTTTGCAAAAAAGTAATTTTTCTTCATAAATTTGGGCCAAATATATATATTGCTACATATCTTTGGTAAAAATAACCCAAATTGGTGGATATTATTTAGTCTGTGTGAAAGTTATAGAGTCTACAAACTATGGTGTAAATCACTGAAAATTAATCACACCTGATGTACTGACGGCCTATCTCATTTCTTGAGACACTAACAGGCCAGGAAAGTACAAATACCCCACAAATTACCCCTTTTTGGAAAGTGGACATTCCGATGTATTTAGTAAGAGGCATAGTGAGTTTTTTCGCGGTTTAATTTTTTTCCCACAATTCTTTACAAAATTATGTTTATTTTTATTTTTTTTTCACAAAATTGTCATTGTAACAGGTTATTTCTCTCACATGGCATATGCATACCACAAAGTACACCCCAAAACACATTATACTACTCCTCCTGAGTATGGCGATACCACATGTGTGGGACATTTTCACAGCCTGGCCACATAGAGAGGCACAACATGCAGGGAGCACTATCAAGTTTTCTAGGGGCATAAATTACACATCTCATTTCTCAACCACCTATTACATTTTTAAAGGCCCTGGAACACCAGGACAGGTTGTCCATTTATAAGATATTTATAACACATAGCATGCACATAGCTAAAATGACACCCCAAAATCCATTCTGCTACTCCTCCTGAGTATGGTGATACCACATGTGTGAGACATTTACACAGCCTGGCCACATGCAGAGGCCCAACATTGACCTAGCACCTTCAGGCATTTTAGAAGCATAAATTACACATCTCATTTCTGAATCACCTACTACATTTCTGAAGGCCTTGGAGCACCAGGACAATGGAATTACCCACAAAATGACCCAATTTTGGAAAGCTAACACCCCAAGGTATAATCTATGAGGCATAATGAGTCTTTTTAATGGTTCATTTTTTTCCAGAAGTTTTTGGAAAATGTGGGAAAAAAAACGAAAACGCATTTGTTTTACACAAAGTTGTCCATTTATAAGATATTTCTAACACATAGCATGCACATAGCTAAAATGACACCCCAAAATCCATTCTGCTACTCCTCCTGGGTATGGTGATACCACATGTGTGAGGCTTTTACACAGCCTGGCCACATACAGAGGCCCAACAATGACCTAGCACCTTCAGACATTTTAGAAGCATAAATAACACATCTCATTTCTCAACCACCTATTACACTTTTGAAGGCCCTGGAGCACCAGGACAATGGAATTACCCACACAATGACCCCATTTTGGAGAGCTAACTCCCCAAGGTATAATCTATGAGGCATAATGAGTCTTTTGAATGGTTCATTTTTTTCCAGAAGTTTTTGGAAAATGTGGAAAAAAAATGAAAACGCATTTTTTTCCCCCAAAGTTGTCCATTTATAAGATAATTCTAACACATAGCATGCACATAGCTAAAATGACACCCCAAAATCCATTCTGCTACTCCTCCTGAGTATGGCGATACCACATGTGTGAGACTTTTACACAGGCTGGCCACATACAGAGGCCCAACATTGAAGCAGCACCGTCTGGCATTTTAGAAGAATAAATTGCATATCTCATTTCTGAACCACCTATTAAACTTTTGAAGGCCCTGGAGCACCAGGACAATGGAATTACCCACAAAATGACCCCATTTTGGAAAGTTAACACCCCAACGTATAATCATATGGAGGCCCAACATCCAAGTAGCACTTCCAGACATTCTAGGAGCATAAATTACACATACCATTTTCTGACTACCAATCACATTTTTGAAGGCTCTTCATATTTGTAACACATAGCATGTACATACCAAATAACAAAAGATTACCTGTGGTTTTAGTAGTGCAGTGGTCCACAGAGGAGGGCATCGGTCCAGGCAGCAGGCAGGGATGTGGTCAGTGACAACAAAAGCAATCGTCCAAGCAGCAGGCAGGAATGTTGTCCATAGTACAGGCAGAAATACTGTCAGCACAGCCAAAGCATTGGTCCAGGTAGCAGGCAGAGATGTCAAGGCAGAAATACTATCCATAGTCAGTAGAGGCAGCAGGCAGAGATATGGTCAACACAGCCAATGCATTGTTCCAGGCAGCAGGAAAAAACATGGTCCATAAAGTCCTGGGTCATTACAGGCAGCAATATGGTCAGCACAGCCAAAGTTTTGGTCCAGGCAGCAGGAAGAAACATGGTCCAGATAGTCCTGGGTCATTACAGGCAGCAATATGGTCAGCACAGCCAAAGTATTGGTCCAGGCAGCAGGAAGAAAGGTCCATAAAGTCCTGGGTCATTACAGGCAGTGATATGGTCAGCACAGCCAAAGTATTGGTCCAGGCAGCAGGAAGGGCCATCAGGCTTAGGGCCAGGGGGACAGGGGTAGAGGCTTCTCCCACCCAAACGCTTTGAAGCCTCCGGGAAACCTGTTCTAGAACACAGAAAACCAAACACTGATTTTCTATACTCCGAACGCTTTCTGGAGCCCTTCACATATGTGAGACCTAATGTATAAGGGCAAAAGATCAGTCCAAGTGGCAGGCAAAAACATGGTCGATCAACAGGCCTAGGTCATACACGTGGAAGTCAGAAACGTGGTTTGAAACGGCAGGCAAAGACATTGTTGGTAAACATGCCAGGGTCAGTTAACGTTGAGGTCAGAAACATAGTTTGAAACGGCAGGCAAAGATATTGTCGGTAAACAGGCCAGGGTCAGTTAACGTGGTAGCAAGCAAATGATCCACACAGGTATTTGAAACTGGAAATGGCAGTCTATAGTCTATATGGGGAACTAATATGTGATTTGTGTATGGTAATTTTTGAAACAATGTCCGATGCACAGGCCAGGTTGGGAGGGACAGTCGGGGCAATAATAGGTGGTATCTCTTCTGAAGCCTCTGCTGGAGCATACACGGCATCTCTTCTGTCGTCTTCTTCCGGATTCTGTGGGGGGGATGGGGAAGGGATAATGTTGCTTGTGGAGTCGACTCACACTGTCGGAGCGAATACTTTCTGGGATGGGTCCTTGCTGATAAATGAGGGCAGTAATAATTTTTTCAATGTATTTGAAGTAAGTGAGGGATTGGTTTTCGGAGGGTTGTTGGCAACACACAAACGAATTATACATGGCCATATGAAAAAGGTGAAATGCGGTTTTCTTATACCAAAAACAGGACTTACGGGTAGATAAATAGGGCTGTACCATCTGGTCGTTTAAATCCACCCCCCCATGAATAGATTGTAGTTGTGGACGCACTTGGGCTTTGCAACGGGGCCATGTCTTCTTTGGATCTCCACGAGGTGTTATTGTGGATAGTGGAGAGGATGTAGACATCTTTCTTGTCTCTAAGATAAGGGGAGCCAGGCACAGTTGTGGGGGGGGGGGGGGGGTGTGGCGTGCGTCCAAAAGAGGTATGCAGAGACGTCTGCGGGGCAGCCAGCTGATGGAGCAGAAGTGACTCTGTTGGCAATAAACAGAAAAAACAAGAGGCGCCCCACTAAGTGCAGTAGAGGGTTAAAAACAATCAATTTATTAAAATTGCACTTACAAGAGAGAAGTGTTTTGCAAGCATGTACAGAGTCCAGGTGTCCCAGTCTGGATGGTCCGTGTGCTGGGGGTCCCGCCTTCACATGTGTCTGGTTGCTCCGGTGGGTTCCGAGGCTCCAGGCAGGTGGGCGAGAGGATGAACCAGGCGTCATGAGCCAGTGAGCCAGTGGGAGGCTGGAGGAAGGGTAAAAAATGGCTGTTCCAGGTGCGCGTTCGGAGCAATCCGTGCTCCTTCGTCAGGCCTCCCCGATGCACTGGGGAGCTGAGCCATATTGGAGGGGGCGTGGCACGCCGGATCCGCCTCCCACCACACCAGGATAGTAGGCAGATCGAGTGGACAAGGAGCCTCAGCAGGTGGGGGTTTTGTAACTGGGGGGGTGCAGGAACATGACGGGGGAAGAGGGAGGGAGAGGCGCTGATGGGAATGCGAGCTGTACGGGTGGGAGCTGGGGAGCCATGCAGCGTCGCTGGGGGGAGGAGAGTGGGCGGAGCGGGCGGACAGGAGCCTCAGCATGTCCGCTCCGCTTCGCAAAGCGTGCCCAGCCGTCAGCTGTGACAGGAGGGAGGGGAGTGGAGTAGGCGGAGCCGGCGGACAGTGAGTTCCAGCAAGTCCGCTCTGCCTACAGTCCACTGTCAAGCCGTCCACCTTCAGGCCAAAGTCTATCTTCAATCCTACACACCATAAAGGCCCATATGTTCAAACCTTTTATCAAGTGGTCTACTCCGAAATCCTCAAGATGTGCAAAACCTCACACCAGAACTCATCTAAACGGTCTAATCTCACGCCCAAAGAGAAATTGGCTCTTGATGCGCTCTCCCGGCAGTCCGGTCTCATCATCAAGCCAGCTCACAAAGGAGGTGGCATTGTGATACAAGACAGGACCCAATATCTTCAGGAATCACACAGACTATTATCAGGTCGCAACACCTATATTCCACTACGAGGAGATCCGTTGCCTCAATTCAGCTCGGAAGTCAAGCACCTGATCACTGACGCATCCACAGAAGGTATCATCAGCAAATCAGAAGCTTCCTTCCTCGGCAGAGACTATTATTCCACGCCTTATTTCTACCATTTACCAAAAGTCCATAAGAACCTGAACAACCCCCCAGGGCGCCTCATGGTGGCTGCCATGGAGAGCATCACAAGCTACCTCTCCCAGTACATTGACCACTTTCTCCAACCCCTAGTCCAGAGCTTACCCGCCTACATACAGGATGGTCAACACCTCCTGGACACACTAAAGTTCTATACTTGGGAATCATCCTACTTCTGGCTGTCATTAGACGTCTCTTCTAATAAAACGACACTGCACGGCTCCCCAGCTCCCACCCATACAGCTCGCATTCCCATCAGCGCCTCTTCCCTCTCCCTCCCTCTTCCCCCGTCATGTTCCTGCACCCCCCCAGTTACAACACCCCCACCTGCTGAGGCTCCTTGTCCACCCGACCCGCCTACTATCCTCCTCCTAGCGATGCTGCACAGCTCCCCAGTTCCCACCCGTCCAGCCCGCATTCTTATCAGTGTCTCCTCTCCCCCCCCCCCCCGTGCTCCTGCACACAACCCCCCCCCCCAGTTACAGAATACACTGTCATATAATTGTTGTCACTATTGTTTTTATTGTTTGCATCAATCACTGAGTGTTTATCCCACCCTCTGGCTGTCCCCTCCCCCCAGGGGCTGGTGCCGGGGTGGTGGGAGGCGGATCCGGCGTGCCGTGATTGGCCGCTCGCCGGCCCCGCCCCTCCCCCTCCAAAATGGCTCAGCTCCCCAGTGCATGGGGGAGGCCTGACGAAGGAGCACGGATTGCTCCATACGCGCACCTGGAACAGCCATTTTTTACCCTTCCTCCAGCCTCCCACTGGCTCGTGACGCCTGGTTCATCCTCTCGCCCACCTGTCTGGAGCCTCGGAACCCACCGGAGCGACCAGACACATGTGAAGGCGGGACCCCCAGCACATGGACCATCCAGACTGGGACACCTGAACTCTGTACATGCTTGCAAAACACTTCTCTCTTGTAAGTGCAATTTTAATAAATTGATTGTTTTTAACCCTCTACTGCACTTAGTGGGGCGCCGCTTGCTTTTTCTGTTATCTTTCTTGTCTCTCCACTTCATGGCCAATACCTCTTCCTTCCTCATGAAGGCAGATTCCCCGTTTTGTAGCTTTCGGGTGATGAGATTTTGTGGGAAGCCCTTCCTGTTTTTCTTGAAGGTGCCGCAGGCCAGGGTTGTCTTTTGATATAGATGGCGAAATTTATTGGCTGTTTACAGATCGGGAAAGCGCTGTGTCCAAGGGACACCCGCCCCCCCGATCACATGGGCGCGCCTCCGGGCGCGCGGACAGCATGAACTTGCGGTGCGCTGCCTCTTACTTGCATGCTGTGATCGGCTGTGTCTTATACACAGCCGATCATATGGTAAACAGCCAATTTAACTGGCTGTTTACCATGATCAGTGACGGCCCGTGTCCGGCGGACACGAGCTCAATTTAACCGACAAATGGTATACTAGCCGACACATATTCTGTGTCGGCTAGTGTCGTACGTTCATTCTCCGTCGCGTGGCGTTCAAGTACGACAGGCGCGCGGGCCTCCGCGCGGGTACACTAGCCCCCCCGCCCACAGGGAACCTGTGTCGCGAAAGGGCTAGACATTTGTCGGTTATTTAAAGCGGTAGATATAGTTTTCTGTTGGGACCGGACGCCGTGGAAGTTCTTTTTGTCCTTCCCGAAGGGTGTTTTAGAGTAGTGGGCTTTCGATGTTTTGCCCCTTAGACGGAAGTACTCCTTCCT
>BLSH010254277.1:22675-33519 GCA_018402905.1 Glandirana rugosa | reverse complement strand
CGGTGACCATGGCGGTGTAGGTGGAAGTGGCGGTGGAGGAGGAGGAAGTAGCCAACACTGTTTTTTGTTTGTTTTTTTTTTAATTGGGGTAACCCCCAAAATATTGAGACATATTCAAAAAATAAAAAGTATATCAATGGCTGTGTGAGGCCAGTCTAAATGTCTATTCTGCAAAAGGTATAGACAAGTCTTGTGGGATTCATGCCTGGTTCATTTTATTAAACGTTAGCTTGTCCACGTTGGCTGTGGACAGGCGGCTGCGCTTGTCTGTGATAACGCCCCCTGCCCTGCTGAACACACGTTCAGACAATTCATTGGCTGCAGAGCAGGCAAGCACCTCCAAGGCTTAAAGGGCAAGCTCAGACCATGTGCCCAATTTGGAGACCCATAAGCTGAATGGGGCAGACCCATCAGTCAGTACGTGTAGGCGTGTGCACACATACTGCTCCACCATGTTGCTGAAATGCTGCCTCCTGCTAAGATGTTGCCTATTAGCTGGTGGTGCTGTTTGTTGTGGCGTGCTGCTGACAAAACTTTTCCACATTTTGGCCATGCTAACCCTGCCATCTTAGGTGCTGGCAGTGCCACAGCTGTGTTGGCGACCTCTTCCTCCTCCTCCTCTGCCTTTGCCTTGTGCTTCCACTGAGCCCCCGGTGTCAATTGGGAATGCCCTCAGCAACGCGTCTACCAGCGTGCGCTTGTAGTCACGCATCTTCCGATCACGCTCCAGTGAGGGAATTAAGGATGGCACGTTGTCCTTGTAAAGGGGATCCAGCAGGGTGGCCACCCAGCATTCAGCACAAGTTAAAATGTGGGCAACTCGGCTGTCGTTGAGCAAGCACTACAGCGTGTAGTCACTCATGTGTGCCAGGCTGCCCAGAGGCAAAGAAAAGCTGTCCTCTGTGGGAGGGGTATCATCTGTGTCCTCCTTTTCCCCCAGCCATGCTCCAGTGATGCCCACAAGCTGTGTTGTTTGCCACCCTGCTGTGAACATGGTTCCTCCTCCTCCTCATCATCCTCGTCCTCCTCATCCTCCAGAACTGTGCCCTGGCTTGAAAATTTTTTACCTGGTCTATGCTGGTGCAGGAACCCACCCTCCGAGCCGCTTGTGAATGACTGGCCTGATAACCATGGAAATGACCCCTCTTCCTCCTCTTCTTCCTCCTGTGCCACATCCTCTTCCATCATCGCCCGAAGTGTTTTTTCAAGGAGACATAGAAGTGGGATAGTAACGCTGAGAACAGCATCATCTGCACTGGCCATGTTGGTGGACTACTCGAAACACCGCAATATGGTACACAGGTCTCGCATGGAGGCCCACTCGGTGGTGAAGTGGTGCTGTCCCGCAGAGCGGCTGACCCGTGCGTGCTGCAGCTGAAACTCCACTATTGCCTGCTGCTGCTCACACAGTCTCTCCAGCATGTGCAAGGTGGGCACCAGCAGGGTGAGAACACCAAAAGCGTGCACAGACGGCCCGCACTTTCTGCAGCAGCTCTGACATATCCGGGTAGTTTCTTAGAAATTTCTGCACCACCAAATTCAGCACATGCGCCAGGCAAGGCATGTGTGTCAAACCGGCTAGGCCCAGAGCTGCTACGAGATTTCGCTCATTATCGCACACCACCAGGCCGGGCTTGAGGCTCAGTGGCAACAACCACTCATCGGTCTGTTGTTCAATGCCCGTCCACAGCTGCAGCACAGTGTGGGGTTTATCCCCAAACATATCAGTTTTAAAACAGCCTCATGTCGTTTCCCCCTGGATGTGCTGAAGTTGGTAGTGAAGGTGTTACGCTGACCAGATGAGGAGGTGGTAGAGGAGGAGGAAGCGCAGTAGGAGGAAGAGGCAACAGGAGGCAAAGAGAAATGCCCTGCAATCCTCGGTGGTGGAAGAACATGTGCCAAATGGCTAGCCGCCTCAGGCCCACCCGCCAGTACATTTGCCCAGTGTACAGTTAGCGAGATATAGCGTCCCTGTCCGTGCTTACTGGTCCATGTATCAGTGGTTATGTGGACCTTGCCACAGATGGATTTGCACAGTGCACACTTGATTTTGTCCCCAACTTGTTTGTGCAGGGAAGGGATGGCTCGCCTGGAAAAGTAGTGGCGGCTGGGAACCACGTACTGTGGGACAGACACTGCCATCAGGTTTTTAAAACTGTCCATGTCCTCCAGACGGAATGACAGCATTTCAAAGGCCAGGAATTTTGGAATGCTGACCTCTTTCTCTCCAGTGTTTGGGAGATGGAGAGCTGTAAGCTTCCATGGGACCATGTGGAAAAGCTTGGGGACGGTGGTGGACATGGTGGCGTTGCTGCCACATCGTCTGTTTGCTGGGTGGCAGTTGACACTGGTACTGTAGAGGTGGAGGAAGAGGCCGAGGCAGCAGAAGAAGAGGAAGCAGGAGGAGGCCCAGACCTTTCTGGTATTTTGAGGTGCTTATTCCACTGCAGCAAGTGCTTTGCATGTAGATGCAGGTTGTGCTCAGGTTTAGAACATTTATGCCTCGCTTCAGGCTCTGATTGCACAGCGCAGCTGTCGTCAGCACATTGTGTGAAGAACTGCCACGCCGGGGAACTCCTTTGAGCTGCCTTTGGTGTGCTAGGTCCCTGGGTGCGGTGGGTAGTAGCAGGCGTACTGTCTAGGGGACAATCGCTCCGCTTTTGCAACCTGCTTCCTCTTTTGCTGTACTGGTGCCTCTGTGCGACCACCCCCTCTTCCTCCAAACTTCACACGTCACTCGCATGACCTTCATTCCATATGGGGTCTAGGACCTCATCATCCTCCACATCATCTTCCACCTACCCTTCACCACTGCCCTCCTTGTCAGTCTGCACACTGTGGAAAGCCGCAGCAGTTGGCACCTGTGTTTCGTCATCATCATCACAGACGTGCTGCGGTGGTGTTTCCATGTCCTCATCCTGAAACAGAAGTGGCTGGGCATCGGTGCACTCAATGTCTTCCACTTCTGGGGCAGGGCTATGTGGATGGCCCACAGAAAGCACACCAGCAGAGTCATCAAAAAGCATAAGAGACTGCTGCATGATTGGGGCTCAGACTGCTTGGCTGATTTACAAGGGGCTGAGGTGAAAGACAGATGGCCATGGGGTTCTGGTGCCAACTCTGAGCTTTCATCAAGGGACCGGGTGGGAGACAATGTGAAGGAACTGGAGGCATTGTCAGCCACCCAATCTCCTATCGCCTGTACTTGTTCTGGCCTCACCATTCGTTGAGCGGCATTCGGGCCTACCATATAACGTTGAAGGTTCTGTTGGCTACTTGTACCTAAAGGAAGGGTTTCACTTGTGCGTGTAGCTGGCACAGATCGACCGCGTCGTCTCCTTGCAACAGGAACCTCACCAACACCACCAACACCAGCAGCACAACGACCACGACCACGTCCCTTATTTGACGCTCTCCTCATTCTGGACGCAAATGTACTATGTAGCACTATTTATTGATAATAATAAAAAAGAATAAATGATTATTCTTTTTTTTTAAACCAGCAATGTGGATGCACTTTTTATTTTTGTGCAAGAAATGCACCGCTCACACTTCCTACACCAGTATGAGAAGATTTTAGAACGCTAATCTGTCCCTCACAGCACCGACAGGAACTTGTCCCTACTGCAGTATGAGATGATTTTAGAACGATAATCTGTCCCTCACAGCACCGACAGGAACCTGTCCCTACTGCAGTATGAGATGATTTTAGAACGCTAATCTTTCCCTCACAGCACCAGGAACCTGTACCTAATGCAGTATCAGATGATATTAGAACGCTAATCTTTCTCTCACAGCACGGCCAGGAATCTGTCTCCAATGCAGGATGAGATGATATTAGAACGCTAATCTTTCCCTCACTGCACCGCCAGGAACCTGTCTCTAATGCAGGATGAGATATTAGAGATATTAGAATGCTAATCTCTCCCTCACAGCACCAGCAGCATCCTCTCCCTACACTAGCCTGAGAGCATATGCTACGTGACTCCAGCTCATATCGAGGCTGGGTCACATGATGCACTGGCCAATCACAGCCATGCCATTAGTAGGCATGGCTGTGATGGCTTCTAAGGACAAACGAGTGAAACACTTGTTGATTGGCTGCCCTGCAGCTATTCAACAGGCGCCAAAAAATACCCGAATACCGAACCCGATCCCGGATCTGGTTCGGGGCACGGACACCCTAAAGTCCGGTATGGACCCTGAAAGGAAAAATCTCTTGTACGACCACCCAAATATTCAGGTAATGCAGGTTCACTCCAGAGATCCACAGATCTGTGAGACACCCAATAATACAAAGTGAAACAGTGGGTAAATGTATTCTCAGGTGTCCGAGGTTTATTTGACAAGCAAGGGTTTTTATACAGTCTAGGGAACAAAGGTGGGGGCTTACAAAAGTGTGTACGTGTTACAAAAATACTGTCATAGTTAGCATGACGCGCTGGTCAGCAAATAAACTTTGCACCTATACACAGGTAAAAACTGGTTTCGCCCCAACGAAGCATTTTGCTGTTGACCAGACAAGATGTGTTGACCAGACATGATGTCTTGGTCAGATAACAAATATAGCCAGCCATAAACATGAGTCAATAGGGCAAAAGTCTTATGCAAGTTAAAAACAACAGCTCAAAAGTGCTGCCTTCAGCACGAGTACATTTCATCTCATATAATCGTCATTTAGACACAAAATGAAGTCTTAAGCTATATTGCCTTACAGACCCGAACTTTACAATCCGGGTTCGCTCAACTCTAACCAGCAGCAGTGTACATGAGGCCTAAGCAATGGGTAAGGATGCTGGGAATAAGATGCTTCCCAGCATCAATATGGCAGAGCCCGAGTAAATGATTGTTGGGGCTCACAATTATGTGGTGGTGTTGTTTTTTTTTTGTTTTTTTTTTTCTCCAATATTTTTTATTGAGTTTTCAAAGCATACATGTTACAGAAACAAAAAATATTCATTAAGCGGTAATACCGTAACAAGGAAATGTGGCTTAACAAGGGTAGACTGAGCCTATTCGGCATGACTTATGTGTGGGCGAGCTCGGCCTGGGTCGAGCCCCTCCACTTAGCCAAAATCCTGAGGGCTGGTCTGATGTCGTCCCCCAGGCACCCCTAATGGGGACATACCTGTGTCCTAGGGGAGTCCACGAGACCGCTCTACAGTGGCTCGTCCTATTTACAGGATGGGGGAATGGGGATTGGGTGAGTAGAGGGAAGTAAGTTATAACCAGAGGAATATAACATTTTAATATTGGCACAACCAATGGTACAGTAGTCAGAACAGACTGATATATGGTCTATTAGGTATCCGCCTAGGGCTATTCTCCAATTAATATTGTTTGGTAGGTCGCGACGAGTGGATGGGGAGCTGGGGTATAGTGTTTCCCCAGAGCCCCTCTGCTATAATTGGTGGTCCAAGAATCGCCTTGATTAAGATAGTTTGTTGGCTCTTGGGTCAAGAAGCCAGTATTGCCATCTCTCACAAAATTTCGCTAGTGTCATATGTGCTTTGGAGTACAGAAATTCCATGAGCAGCTGATCATTTAGTATTACTATAGTTTGTTGTGCTGTAGGAGGGGTTGCTTCTTTCCACTTTCTGGTTATAGAGAGACGTGCTGCAGCTAGGATGTGGGTGATTATGGGATGGAGCTTTGGGTTCCACTCGTCAAGGCCTAGACCAAACAAAGCTAGTTGTGGGGTGATAACAGTGGATTGTCCAGTTGTGTCCTTGATAAGATCAGATATATCGTTCCAAAATTGTGTGATATGTGGGCATTCCCATAGGATATGATTGGTGTGACCTTCTTGTTTATAGTTCCTCCAGCAGTCCCTGGTGTTAGAGGGGTAGATCCGGGCAAGTTTCACAGGGGTATAGTGCCAGCAGTATAAGATTTTCAGTGGTGTTTCCCAATGGGAAATGTTCCTTGAGAATTTTGACGGGGCTAGTACGGCTCTCTGCCACTTAGAGATGGGGAAAGATTGTTTCAGGACATTCTCCCAATGCAGTATGGGTGTAGGTTTGTTTTTGTTCTTTTGGATCGTCAAGATACTATATAGAGCTGATATACTCCTTTTTTTGTTGCTGGTGGAGTTGAGAAGGGATATGATTTCTGTTGTGGTGGTGTCTTCCATAGGGGAGATGAAAGCTAGGGAATGTCTAATTCTTAGGTATGCGTAGAAATCTCTGTTCGGAATGTTGTAGGTTTCCTTTAGTTGAGTAAAAGGCAAAAGTTTATGTTGCTGAAATAAGTGACCTATTGATTTGATACCCAAAGTGGACCATTTCTGTATTGGTAGGTCCGGCGTGATTAGGGCAAGAGCTGAAAGAGGAAGAAATTGCAGAGTCTGAGCGTGCAGGCTTGCAGATGTCTGTCTCACAGACCTCCACACTGTGATTGTCGCATTCACCGTGGGTAGGAATGAGCGGGGGGATGGTAGCCCAACCAAACTGCTGAAAGAAATTGTTGAGGGTCGTATGTAAGAGAAACTTTTTCGGCTTCCATCCATCTCTGTGGTTCATTTGAGCCCCATATCGCTTTGGTTTGGGCTAAAATGGTTGCTTTGTAGTACACTCTCAAGTCTGGGACTCCTGGTCCAAAGTGGGATTTCAGTACTCTGAGGAGGGTTGCTTGTGGTGGTGTTGTTTTAATGATTACTTGTGATGCACATTTCTTTCCTATTTATGATACAGTATGGTTCTTACCTTTGAGCTTCTAGGTTTAGGTCTGCTTCATAAATAATGGGCCCAGGGTAAAAATCACTTCTGCCACCTTGTTGAAACAAAATGTAAGGGTTTGGATCAACAGTTAGTATAGACTTTTGTGTATGGAGGTTTTCAGTTTGGATAATCTTTTTTTCAACAAGATTAACTATGTGACTATTATTCAGCAGACTACACATTTCTTTTGTAACAGGTGTAATGGATGCAAAGATAAAGTTTCACTTGGGATTAAATAACAAGTTAGCCATTATACAGTAACTGGTTTTACTGGGTGACAATCAAGAATTTACTCCAGGAAGCTATAACTCCAGGAAGCAATAACAAAAAAAAAAACAAAACAGGACAGACTCGATGGACTACTCAGTCTTTTTTCTGCCATCACTTTTCTATGTTTCTATAACTTTTCAAAACTTTGCATGTTATCTCCTCCCTATCAGAAACTTATCTCCTAAAGCTTTTATGATGCCTGTATCAAATTGTGGGAACAATTTATAATGAAAGTATTCTGTACAGCCACTTAAATATCTACTGAATATTTAAAATGTACAGACATACCAAGAGTAGAGTTGAGTGGACACCTGGATGTTTGAGTTCGTTGGGTTCGGCAGAACCTCGTGAAACCGTTCGGGCTCGGCACCGAACTCGATCCGAACTTGACCCCGGACATCGAACCCCATTGAAGTCAATGGTGACCCGAACTTTTGGGCACAAAAATGGCTGTAAAAAAGTCATGGAAAGGGCTAGAAGGCTGCAAAAGGAAGCAAAATGGGGGTAAGAGTAGGACAAGTGCCCTGCAAACAAATGTGGATAGGGAGATAACTTAAAATCACATAAAAAAATAAAAACGGGAGGAGGAGGTGGATGTGGAGTAGGAGCCTAGAGGTTGACTAGGCCGTGACCGTGGCAGTGTAGGTGGAAGTGGCGGTGGTGGTGGAGGAGGAGGAGGAGGAGGAGGAGGAGGAGGAGGTAGCAAACACTGTTTTTTGTTTGTTTGGGTTTTTCTTAGAATTGGGGTAGCCCCCAAAATATTGAGACATATTCAAAAAAAAAAAAAAAAAAGGATGGGCACACCCATCAGTCAGTACGTGTAGGCGTGTGCACACATACTGTCCCAACATGTTTCTGAAATGCTGGTGGTGCTGTTTGTGGTGGCATGCTGCTGACAGAGCTTTTCCACATTTCGGCAATGCTAACCCTGCCTTCTGAGGTGCTGGCGGTGCCACAGCTGCGTTGGTGACCTCTTCCACCTCCTCCTCCTCTGCCTTCACCTTGTTCTTCCACTGAGCCCCCGGTGTCATTTGGGAATGCCCTCAGCAGCGCATCTACCAGAGTACGCTTGTAGTCGCGCACCTTCCGATCACGCTCCAGTGAGGGAATTAAGGATGGCACGTTGTCCTTGTAACGGGGATCCAGCAGTAATTAGCACAAGTTAAAATGTGGGCAACTCGGCTGTCGTTGAGCAGGCACTGCAGCATGTAGTCGCTCATGTGTGCCAGGCTGCCCAGAGGCAAAGACAAGCTGTCCTCTGTGGGAGGTCTATCATCTGTGTCCTCCGTATCCCCCCAGCCACACTCCAGTAATGCCCACGAGCTGCGTTGGGTGCCACCCTGCTGTGAACACGGTTCCTCCTCATCATCCTCATCCTCCAGAACTGTCCCCTGGCTTGAAAATTTTTGACCTGGCTTATGCTGTTGCAGGAACCCACCCTCCGAGCCACTTGTGAATGACTGGCCTGATAACCGTGGAAATGACCCCTCTACTTCCTCCTCCTGTGCCACATCCTCTTCCATCATGGCCCGAAGTGCTTTTTCAAGGAGACATAGAAGTGGGATAGTAACGCTGAGAACGCCGTCATCGGCACTGGCCATGTTGGTGGAGTACTCAAAACACCGCAATATGGTACACAGGTCTCGCATAGAGGCCCACTCATTGGTGGTGAAGTAGTGCTGTATCGCAGAGCGACTGAACCGTGCGTACTGCAGCTGAAACTCCACTATTGCCTGCTGCTGCTCGCACAGTCTCTCCAGCATGTGCAAGGTGGAGTTCCACCTTGTGGGCATGTCGCATAGGAGGCGGTGAGTTGGAAGATCGAAGTTCCGCTGCAGCACAGACAGGCGAGCAGCAGCAGGGTGAGAACGCCGAAAGCGTGCACAGACAGCCCGCACTTTCTGCAGCAGCTCTGACATATCCGGGTAGTTTATTAGAAATTTCTGCACCACCAAATTCAGCATATGCGCCAGGCAAAGGATGTGCGTCAAACGGGCTAGGCCCAGAGCCGCTACGAGATTTCGCCCATTATCGCACACCACCAGCCCGGGCTTGAAGCTCAGTGGCAACAACCACTCATCGGTCTGTTGTTCAATGCCCGTCCACAGTTGCTGCGCAGTGTGGGGTTTACCCAAACATATCAGTTTTAAAACAGCCTGCTGTTGTTTCCCCCTGGATGTGCTGAAGTTGGTGGTGAAGGTGTTGCGTGGATGAGGAGGTGGTAGAGGAGGAGGAGGAGGAAGCGCAGTAGGAGAAGGAGGCAACAGGAGGCAAAGAGAAATGCCCTGCAATCTTGGGTGGCGGAAGGACATGAGCCAAATGGCTAGCCGCCTCAGGCCCATCCACCACTACATTTGCCCAGTGTGCAGTTAGCGAGATATAGTGTCCCTACCCGCGCTTACTGGTCCACGTATCAGTGGTTATGTGGACCTTGCCACAGATGGTGTTGCGCAGTGCACACTTGATCTCGTCCCCGACTTGTTTCTGCAGTGAAGGGATGGCTCATCTGGAAAAGTAGTGTCGGCTGGGAACCACGTATTGTGGGACAGCCACCGCCATCAGGTTTTTAAAACTGTCCGTGTCCACCAGATGGAATGACAGCATTTCAAAGGCCAGGAATTTTGAAATGCTGGCATTCAGGGCCAGGGATCGCGGGTGGGTAGGGGGGTACTTCCTCTTTCTCTCCAGTGTTTGGAAGATGGAGAGCTGTAAGCTTCCATGGGACCGTGTGGAAATGCTTGGGGACGGTGGCGGATAAGGTGGCGTTGCTGTCACATCGTCTGTTTGCTGGGTGGCATATGTCACTGGCAATGTAGAGGTGGAGGAAGAGGCCGATGCAGCAGCGAAGAGGAAGCCGAGACCTTTCTTGGATTTTGAGGTACTTATTCCACTGCAGCAAGTGCTTTGCATTTAGATGCCTGGTCATGGAGGTTGTGCTCAGGGTTAGAACATTTGTGCCTCGCTTCAGCCTCTCATTGCACAGTGTGCAAACCACTTGTGTCTTGTAAACTGCATCGCCGGGGGAACGCCTTTGAGCTGCCTTTGGTGTGCTAGGTCCCTGGGTGCGGTGGGTAGTAGCAGGCCTACTGTCTAGGGGACGCACGCTCCACTTTTGCAACCTGCTTCCTCTTTTGCTGTGCTGGTGCCTCTTCGCGACCACCACCTCTTCCTCCAAACTGCACACATCACTTGCATGACCTTCATTCCATGTGGGGTCTAGGACCTCATCATCCTCCACATCATCTACCACCCACCCTTCACCACTGCCCTCCTTGTCAGTCTGCACATTGAGGAAAGCCGCAGCATTTGGCACCTGTGTTTCGCCATCATTATCACAGATGCTGTGGTGTTTCCATGTCCTCATCCTAAACCAGAAGTGGTTGGGCATCAGTGCACTCAATGTTTTCCACTTCTGGGCCAGGGCTATGTGGATGGCCCACGGAAAGCACAGCACCAGAGTAGAGTTGAGCGAACCCGAACTTCTCAAAAAAAGTACGGGGTCGGGTCCGGGGTTCTGGTATTTTATTAATAGTTTTGAAAATTGCTGTAAAAAAGTCCTGGAAAGTCCTAGAGGTCTGCAAAAGGTAGGAAAATGGGGGTAAGGGTCGGACAAGTGCCCTACAAAGAAATGGGGATAGGGAAATAACTTAAAATAATAATAAAAAAAAAATCACATAAAAAAATCAAAAATGGAGGTGGATGTGGACCATCTTCAAACTGTGTGAGAAAAGTATAAATTAGCAGGAGAAGCCATAGCAGTGTTCTACAATCATCTTCAAACTGTGTGAGAAAAGTATAACAGTGATATGGCTTCTCCCACTAATTTATACTTTTCTCACACAGTTTGAAGATGGG
>BLSH010254269.1:191101-216038 GCA_018402905.1 Glandirana rugosa | reverse complement strand
CAAGCAACGATTGCAGATATCAATCTGCAATGTGAAATGGAAAAAATGCTAGCAAGGAAAAATCTGTCTCTACCTAAATTTCTAACTACTTGGGATCCTTGGCTTTCCCACTCGAAATGCACCGTCAAAGCCTAAGTTCCCTGAAATCATTCACCGACAGACTGGAACACTGGTACCCCCCCCCCCTACCCTTTCCCCCTCCCGACTGGTACTAATCACAGAGTTACATTAACGGCTATACCCACCAAGTTGTATGATATACCTATCCAGTCATCCAAGATGGTTCACTGGGTAATAGCATTACTCCATACTATTGTGACCAGTCGGAACATCTGTGTGCTATTTGTACTGTGCAAGTTGTTACCCTGTAATACTACATTTCTTAATAAAAACTATTGAAAGAGAAATGAATGGCAAGCGCTTCCGAAACAGCTGCACACCGCCTCGGTAGCGCTGAGTGCCAGAACTTTTAACCCCTAGTAGGGGGTTAAAAGTGCCGCGCTCCCGCCTGCATAGCGGAGCCATATCGCTGGTAAAACACTGCTAAAACTAGCAGGGTTTTACCGCGACCGCGGCTACTGCTTCAGTGTGAAAGTAGCCTTAAACAAGCTGTACACTCACTACATTACATTGTAGCAAAGTGTTATCTCTTCAGTGTTGTCACGTGAAAAGATATAGTAAAATATTTACAAAAATGTGAGGGGTGTACTCACTTTTGTGAGATACTGTAGCGCTGTCAATTTACGCAGCATTTACATATATATTGTACATTCACATCAGTCCCTACCCTCAAGGAGCTTACAATCTAAGGTCCCTAACTCACATTCATACATACACATATTAGGGCCAATTTAGACAGGATCTAATTTACCTACCAGCAAGTCTTTGGAGTGTGGGAGGAAACCAGAGTACCCGGAGGAAACCCACGCAGGCACAGGGAAAACATGCAAACTCCAGGCAGGTAGTGTCATGTTGGGATTCGAACCGGCAACCCATTTGCTGCCAGGTGAAAGTGCTATCCACTACACCACTGTGCTCACAGATTTAAGTGATCTGCTGTTGAAAAGGCTAATTTGGGCACTGGAGCTTGCTTCTCGTTACCTCTTCCAGTCAGCCCTTTTTGAAAAAAAAAAAAAACACTTACATTTCCATTGTTAAAGGAGTTGTAAAGGTAGAAGGCATTCTATGCATTAAGATAAAAAACCTTCTGTGTGTAGCAGCCTCCCCAGCAACCCCTAATTACTTACCTGAGCCCCATCTCTCCCCAATGATGTCCACAAATGTCTAAACTGCCTGGGACACTCCTGCTGATTGGCTGAGACACAGTAGCAGTGCCATTGGCTGACACAGATGTCAATCAAAGTCAATCAATCAGGGGAGAGAGGGGGCCCAGCCAGGGCTTCATGTCTGAATGGATACACAGAGCTGCTGGCTGTGGGGGCACGGAGGGAGGGGCCAGGAGCAGCATAGAAGGATCCAAAAAGAGGAGGATCAGGGCTGCTCTGTGCAAAACTGCACAGAGGAGGTAAGTATAACATGCTTGTTCTTTAAAAAAAATGAGACTTTACAATCACTTTAAGAAAAGCAATTGGGTAGCATTTAAAATGCATCACAAACGCTTGTTAAAAACTGTTCATTTAAAAAGATGTATGGGACATTTTAACAAGATAAAAAGAATTGGCAAATCCATCCACACATCCATGAAATGGTCATATAATGATCAAAAACACTACATACTGCACTCTTAAAAAAAGCAGTTCCATGTGCTGCCCCATAAAAGTCTTTCAGGGCTCACTGCATAGAACGCAGTTTTGCTACAGGGAAAAGTAAGCAGCGGGAGAAGGGGTCATATTAATTCAGGTTATTTTGGGAGGGGCTGGGGATGGATTGAAGGAGATTTATTTGAGGATACCTTTAGCTTCGTCTACTTCTTTCAGGTGCAAAGTTGGTTATGATAAAGTTATTTGAACAAGTGCATTACAGGTGTTAAAAAATTATACAAACAAAAACAGTTAAGTAAGTCTGAGCCTGCAGGGTTTTTTTTTCTTCAAATTATAAACTATTAGTATTTTTTAGTATGTTTCTCTTTTACTGTTGCACACACGGATTCACAGACTTCCCCTATTCTTGTGAGCAAGCCAGGAGTGGTGAAACACGTCAAGGAAGGTTGGATTTGGGTTAGAGACATCACAGTATGCAGTCAGTTCACTGGCTATTAACTGCTTTAAGACCAGCCACTGCACATATACTGTGGCAGGGTGGCTCTATTGCATAAAACGACGTACCCATACTTTGTTTCATGCAATAGATAATGTGTTGTGCCAGTAAGACCATCCCCCACACAGTTAGAACACACCCAGGGAACACAGTTAACCCTTTGATCACCCCTAGTATTAACCCCTTTCCTATCAGTGTCATTTATGCATTGATCAGTGCATGTTTTTAGCAATGATCTCTGTAATAATGGCATTGGTCCCCAAAAAGTGTCACTTGGGGTCAGATTTGTTTGCCGCAGTCCTGCTAAAAATCACATTACCAGTAAAAACAATTAAAAAAAATTAAAGTCCATAAATCTATCACTTATTTTGTAGACGCTATAACTTTTGTGCAAACCAATCAATATATGCTTACTGCGATTTTTTTTTTTATCAAAAATATGTAGCAGAATACATAATGGCCTAAACTGATGAATAAATTCGATTTTTTATTTTTTTTTATATGTATTATAGCAGAAAGTAAAAAATAGGTAATTAAATACCACAAAAGAAAGCTATTTGTGGGGAAAAAAAGGACATCAATTTTGTTTGGGTACAGCATCACATGACCGCGAAATTGTCAGTTAAAGTGGCGCAGTGCCGTATCACAAAAAATGGCCTGGTCAGTAAGGGGGTGAATACTTCCGGCACTGAAGTATTTAAAAACACTGCAAGAAGAGCTAATTGGAGTGCTGCTGATATTTTTTTTCCTATTCTCTTTTATTGTTGACAAAATTGGTAAACCCTTCCCAGTCTCCTGACTTGCAATGTGGGGTCATCCTGCTGAGCTAAGGTTTTCAGAGCACAGGAGACACTGCTTACATAACTGTGTGTCATACCATAATGGCATACTATCGAATATGAGGACTGATGTAGCAACAATCTAAGTGGACACAAATAGCCAGGGCGCTGGATCAATAAAAATGTCAAAGTTTATTAAAACATTTCTGGAAGACTTAAATTCTCTGGGAAGCACTTCAGAGGTGTAAATTGTAAAGCTGTGAACAGCAGACACAAACCTGGGACCACTGAGCTGGATGGCAGTAAGCCACACCACTGCGGATCAAGAAACTGTCAGCATGTGCACTGAGCCCTCTGCTGATTGATTGATGCTGCAAAATAGGAGGGCTGAGTAGTACTGCAGTTTGATTCACAGGGACTCAGGACAGCAAGGTAAGTGGGGGATCCACTCAATAGCAGTGCGAGATGTATGACAGCTGGACCAGGAAATGATGTTGACAAAGGGGCGGGTCTTTGAAACATGTTTGCCAACCCATTAAATCCACTGACTTTGGTCACTTCCAACAGTCCAGAGGGAAGCCTCACATGCTGCCAGTGGTCAGTACCCCTGGGGGTCTGGCATTCCATCTCTGGGCCCAGCGGTCCTATTTGAAGGAAGTTTCCACACAGGGCTAAAGGCTGCAAGACAGCTAGTACGTTCGGCATCTGGTAGGAAAAGATTCAGACTGTGGCATTTGGCTGGAGAGGTGGCCTGTAGAGGAGTCAATAAACGTGTCAGTGTCTTTAGCTACAACAGAGTCATTTAAAGGCAAATAGTTACGTAAACTGGAGTCACACTTGGAAAAATTGTCACAATCAGGATCTGAAAAGGAATGCAATAAAGGCTCATGACTGGTACTGGCCACAAAAGAGTTAAAATGGGCAAATGGTCAGCAGTTTTAAATCAGTTCTGGATGCACGTCTGGGACCAGGACCTAACCTCCCCTGTAACCCAATCTATGTGGTTATGGAGTCTAAGCCAAAGATAACCTAAGATAAGGGAATAAGCAGGAGATGTTATCAAGTAGAAGCCAATTGTCTCCCTATGAAAATCCCCAATGGCCAGAGTAATAGGTACACTGCATAAGGTGACCAGGCCAATGGACAAGGGAGAGAAATCAACAGCTAAGACTGAAAAGGGTCTGTGCACATTAGTCAAGGGAATCTGTAGACAGTGTGCTAGGTCCCTATCAATATAATTGCTAGCGGCACCAGAATTTATAAAAGCTGAGATGTGTAATTTATCTTGGGGGGAACCTGGCACTGTATAGTCTAAAGAAGCAGACCCCACCTGCACTAGACTCTTGGCATTTCCCAGCTTATTGGGGTAGCTGGCCCAAAGTGGTTGCCATAATATAAGCTCCTGAGATCTTCTTCTAACCTTTTCCCCAGAGGATAAATGTGTAGCAACAATTTGCATGGGCTCCTCCTCCAGGAGAGGTTGAGAGGGCTCAGGAAGGTCTCATGCAGAAGAAGTGTGCAGAGTACTAGGGGACAAAGAAACAAAACTCTCTGTATGCCTTTCCCGTAAACGTCTGTCTACTTGCATGGCTACTTGCATGGCTTCATTCAATGACTTTGGTTCAGAGTAGTGCACTAAGGAGTCTTTGATAGAGTTTGATAAGCCTAACCTGAACTGGCTTCTTAGATCTGGGTTGTTCCACCCTGAGTCAGGTGCCCAGTGGCAGAAATCTGAACAATATTGTTCAGTGGTGCGTTTATCCTGATGTAATGACCTAAGGTTAGTTTCAGCTGACTGGGCATGGTCAGGTTCATCAAAGAGTAAACTTAGGGCCTTGAAAAAAGCTTCAACTGATCCTCTGGCTGGGAGACAAAAAGCCAAAGACTGGGGGTCCTCCTGCAACAATGTAATAATCAGGTAAATCCGCTGTGCTTCAGAACCAGAAAAGTGTGGTTTAAGCTTAAAGTATAGCATACAACTATTTTTGAAGTTGTAAAACATTTGGGAGTCACCAGAAAAACGATCAGACGGGTTAACCTTGCGTTCTGGCTCCTGCATTACTGCTGGAGGTGGGTTTTCATGCACAGACAGTTCCTGGACTTGGAGTGTCAGTTTGCAAATTTCCTCAGCAAATAAACAAGCCTGTGTAGAGTCCATCTTCACAGAATATTTTTCTTGTTAAAGGCTTGTGATTATGTCACACTTACCCTTAACGCAGGTGGTCAGACACTATAGCTGGCTACTGTGTTCTGTAACCTATAGCAGCCCCCTTTCCTATAAGGCAAGCAGGCCTACCGGTACTCAGTTGCCCCCAGGACTTATACACAATGATATAGTGCCTGGCTACCACACAGGGCAGACATGAATTGAGCAAAGCAGACATGTGCTTGTGGTTAGCAGACAGGCAGAGTGGTTCAATGACAGTCCAGGTAAAGGGCAGGCAGATTTCATAGAAAAGTCGTTATCTGGTCCGAGGTCATACACAGAGCAGGGAAGATAGGTGGGGAGCTTGATCAGATATTACACACGTTATCACACTCTCACAAGCATGAGACTGAAGGTATGGCTGGCTTAAATCAGGTCTGGTCTCTCAGCAGTGTCTGTCCATAATCAATTACCTTGCAGGTGGACAGACGGACAAGGAGAATGCCACAACCAAAACCAGGATGCTGGAACCAGCAGCTATGACAGAGCAGGAGAGCATATGCTCCTGACATGGTGACCCTGGTGACAACCAGTGATTTCCCTCACTTTTGAGGGATTTCCTCTCACTTCCTGTTTTGGCAGGAAGTCAAGGAAAGTCTCCCCAATGGGGCACAGATGGCAAAGAAAAAAATGACAGGGATTATAACCCTCCTTTGCTCTAATATAATATAAAAAAAAGTTTTGCTTGTAGTTCTACTTTAACAATTCAGAACAAGAACAGGCAGATGACACAGGACGTTTCAAAGCTGTAAAGTGCAGCTACTTCTGGGTTGTGTAACACTCCGATTGTACGTCTCTGGGGTTGAACTGGAGCGTGCAAAATCTGGTGCAGCTCTGCATAGAAACCAATCAGCTTCCAGGTTTTTTGTCAAAGCTTAATTGAACAAGCTGAAGTTAGAAGCTGATACACAGCTGCAGCAAAATTTGCACTCTCCAGCTTTAGTAAATCAACTCCTCTGTGTGACCACTACTATTTTACTCTAGAAGTGTTGTTTGTTAGTAAAATTCCAGCAATCAAGAGAACCTGTCATTGGATCTTTCCAGCACTCCATTGCATTTAATTCATATAATTTACATGAAATAGTGTGTAGAGGCTGTATGAGTCACAACTGAAGAGAATTCAAGTGTTTAGGACAAGTAAGAATAATTTAAAAACACAAGTGTAGAAAAATACCTGCTACTGATGTGCCAGAAATCCAGTGTGCTACTAATATGATGCAGTGCCTCTGCTACACTGAGATATCTAGCAGTGTTGTCATGTGCTACGGAACATCTCCCCTTGTTTTAGAAAGGTAAGGGGTGGGAAGGCGTTCTGTACAATACAAAAAGAACTGGGACAGGGCTGATAATACTGTTTGAGGTTTTTAGTGCAGCAAAGGAAGGTTACATATGAGCTAGGAGCAAACTGGATTTCAGGCAGATTAATAAGTATTTTTGTCTACTTGCAGAGTATAAAGAGATGGAGAAATGTGCATGTATTGCAGAGTAGTACTAAATATGTTTTTTTTTACTCATACATTCACTTTAAGTTACAAATTTAGCCCAGTAGGTCTATGTTTACGTTTCAATTGTTTTTATTGATTGTTTCAATATCAATACCTATTCAACCTTTACATTCACAATAGACATACTGCGTTACATCACTTCCCATAATAACGAGAGAAGGAATATTATTAAACTAAAGAGCATATGTTATAACTTCTTAGCCAAAAGTGTCAAGGCCTCTTCTAATCTCTCTCGTTGGTTAGGAGGGCTTGCTGTATCAGACAATAACAAAGGATAGACATATCACCTTAGGGGTCTGTGGACCAGAGAAGGGGAAGTTCTTTCCTCATATGATTTTGTCTATTGTGATCTATCAGACTAGTAGCACAGAAGAAAACACAACAAAAAAAAGAAGGAACAAAACATAGAACCAGAGAAAATTTAGTATGGCATATTAGGTCCACAATCAAAACGCCAGTTGATATATATATAGTATGGCTAAGGCCCATCATGCTGTTTATTTTGTATTGTATTGTATTCTGGAGTGATACATCAGTGAAGCGGTGCTTAAGTATCAATGGTACAGAAGGGCATGGAGAGGTTTTATGATCAAGCATAAAATAAAAACGGAAAAAGCAAGTTATTCAAGAATGGAAATGTTTACTATTAAAGTCCCAGGTAGTATTTATGTGACATCTATGAATCCCACAAGGAAGAAAATGCTTGAAATGTGTCATTTTTAAGTGCATATAGTCATTCCAAGGAGCAAATTTGGTTTATGTTGGATAATACATACGATACTTTGGGAGTTACAAGAAATTTCCAGTTTCTTGTTATATTTAACTTAGCAGATAAAGAGTATGTGTATAACCAAAGTCCTGGTTTCTTTGGGGATGGATGCTATATTCAGGTGCAATATAGCTAAGGATATGCTGGGAGATATGGGGGATGGTGTAAATTCAGAGGTCAGTTTAAAGGTTTGGTTCCAGTAGGAGGTGACAGATGGACAGAACCACATTATATGTATCAAGGAACCTATTGTGCCACATTGGCACCAGCATGTTGCTGGTGTGTTAGGGTACAGTTTAATAGTTTATATGGTGTTAAGTACCACTTGTGTAGTATTTTATGGTATAGCTGCCAATTGTCAGTGCAGAGTGTTGCCTTATGGGTATCGTTGATAGCTTTTTGCCAGGCGGTGTTAGAGAATGTGAGTCCCATTTCGTTTTCCAACTTCTTAATAGTTGTAGTTTTTTTGGAATCTCTGGGAACCACTAATGTTTCTATAGAATAAGGAAATGCCTTTTTCGTGTGTGGTTTCTCTCTCATAGAATGCAATCACTGATTGGGGCAAGGTTATTTCCGTTAGGAGCAGTATTTTTTTGAAAAGATGATAAAGTTTGATATATATCAATAGTATTCAGTATTGGAGAGGTTATATTTGCATTGGAGTACTGAAAAAAGGAGGAAAGAGTTATCCTCTAGTAGGTCATTTAAATGGTGTATGCCTACCCTCTCCCATGTGGAAAGATTAAGATGAGGTATGTGGATTTGTAGGTATTGAATTGGTAGAGGGATAGTGTAGTTTGATTTCCCAGAACAGAGATCATTGGAGCACGTGCGCATAGCCTGAATTGTAGTTTGGATAGATGGAAATGGGGATTCTAGGGTTTTATGCCCAGCTAGTGTGGCTAGTAAGATGGCTTTAGTGCTCTGAACCAATAGAGACTCGGCTTCCAATAGAGCCAAAGTTTTGTTAGCATCTTTTTACCACCAATACTTGGATTGGTCAAATAATGAGGCTACTTAATATTGGTAAAGTCGAGGGCCCCCTGCAAGAGTGTGTTTACTCATGATATAAAAGGCAGCTCTTGGCTTATTATCTTTCCTGATAAACTTAGTAAGTGCCGCTTGTAGTTTGGCAAAGAATGTGTGGGGTATGGGAATGGATATAGTGCGGAAGAGGTAGAGTAGCTTAGGGAAGATTACCATCTTGAAGTTTGCTATTCTCTCTATTTCTGATAGTTCTGTAATCATCAGTTTACATAATTATTTGGGTAGATTATCCAAGAAAGGTTGGTAATTCAGGTTGAATCTTTTTGCAGAAACCGAGGGAATGAGGATACTTAAGTATTTGATATGGGAAGGTGCCCATTCATAAAGCACGTCTGTTTGTATGCGTTGTTGAAGGTGAGGTGGTATGTTTAGGCCCAGGATTTGTGACTTCTTGTCGTTGACTTTATAGTAGGATATTGCTCCAAACTTTGCTAAGAGCAGTTGAATCTCTGAAAGGGAGTTGAGTGGGTTTGTTAAAATAAGGATCATATTGTTTGCAAATAGTCCTATTCTATTATCAATATGGCCCATTTGAACTCCTGTAATATTTGGGGATGATCTCACTGAGTGCGCTAGGGGCTCCATTACTAAGGTGAATATGAGTGGCAATAGTGGGCACCCCTGTCTAGTGCCATTAGTTATAGCAAATGCTGTCTAACACTTCAGATGAATAGACCTTGAAGGAGGGGTGTGTATACAGTGCCATAACTGCCTTGAGTATGGGGCCTTGGAACCCAAATTTTTGTAGCACGGCCCTGAGGAACCCCCAGTGCACTCGGCCAAATGCCTTTTCGGTGTCTAACGCTTGATAAAGCACTGGAGTTTTATGAAGCTCTATGTGCTTAAGGATATGAAGCATGCGCCTGGTAGCATCTGGCACCCTTTCACAAAACCCATTTGATCCTGATGGATCAATGAGAGTAATAAATCCAGTAACCTGAGCGCCAGAGCCTTTGCATATATCTTTAAATCAGAGTTTAAAAGTGAGATTGGCCTATAGTTACAAGGTAGAGAAGAATCTTTATCTGGTTTGGGGATAGTGGTTATTACTGCCTGTAGCCTCTCTTTTGAGAATTGGCCACCTTTCAGCACTTTATTAAAGGTATTCATTAAGTGGGGGCTAGGGTATTTGCAATTTTTTTGTAGTATTCTTTAGGAAAGCCATTTATGTCAGGGGCTTTAAATCTGGGAAGGCCACGGATAACCTTTAGTACTTCTGTGGTTGTAAAAGGTCAGGAAATGTTAAGTCTCTATCCATTAAATAGAGTGGGCAGAGAGGTTATTAAGGAATGGGTTGATTTGATCATCAGTTAGTTGTGGGGTGTTTGGGTCGGTTTTAAGGTTGTATAGGCCAGAATAGAAATCCTTAAAGGTTTCAACTATATGGGAGGGGAAGTAGATGTTTGTGTTGTCCTTGGGATTTTTAAGAAACGGTATTCTGGCAACTGCTGTTCTGCGCTTGATGCATCTAGCTAGATAGGAGCCGGATTTATTGCTTAAGAGCATAAATTTGTTGATATCATTTGTATCGTTGAGTACACAATAGGATTTTAATTCCTTTTCAAGCATTTGATTGTGGTCAGGGTTGGAGATAAGGTATGTGTTAAGTCTCCATAGGGGGAGCTCTTGGGTGGTCCTAAGCCAGAGAGGTGTATGGTGATAGAGGCATGGTCAAACCATGTGATAGTTTCAATAGACGAAGAGGCAACAATTGGGAGCGTCCATCTGTCAACTACAAGCATGTCTATTCTCGTATATGAGCGATGAGAGGTGGAGAAGGAGTAGTCCCTCTCTCCTGAATGATGACATCTCCAGATGTCAAACAGACCATTCTTGAAGAATGAGTTTAAACAGGTTGAGGGTCTTCTGGATTTGACTGTAGTGTCAATTGAAGGATCTGCTACAGCATTGAAGTCTCCTCCTAATATTAAGTGCCCTTGTCGGCATTTGTCAATTCGTTTGAGGAGTTTGTTTAAGAAAGTGGTCTGTTTCACATTAGGAGTATACACATTAACAAGGGTGAAGGTTACATCATTAATATCACAAACCAGAACAATAAATCTACTGTTGTCGTCAATTAGAGAGGATTTAAGTTGGAATTGGAGAGAGTCCTTAATGGCAATTAGAATGCCTGCCTTCTTTTTGTAAACTTTTGAGAAATGTTTTAGCGATGGTTTCAGGGGGGAGTGTTTGAGGAAGTGAGTTCCTGTAAGAAAACTATTTCTCCTTGGAGGTAGAGAATCTCTTTCTGTAAAGCTCTTCTTTTGTATGGGCTGTTAAGGCCTTTCACATTAAGTGACACGATTTTAGGGCTCATAGTCACAGAAATAATGTAGATGATAGCTTGACTCGATGAGTGCTGATCAACCAAAAGTATCAGTAGGCTCCAGTTTGAGTGAAGGGTTGTCAAAAGTGCATGATTGTACTTCCCAAAGAGATGGTGAATGTTTTGATGAGGTGTAGCACATAGTTAGTTTGCAGTGGTAATATGCCGTGTCAAGATAACAAAGGGATGGGTGCATAACATCCGGGTAGTATGCAAGAAACAAGAAAACAAAAAAGTGAAAAACTGCTGGGAATAAAAATCGCGCTCCATGGGCAATAAGAGGTTCTTATTGTGTTAAGGGGGGAACAACAGGAAGGTAACAAAAAGTTACCTATAAATGTCCCCTGTAACAGGGGTCATCTGTGAGACTGATCCAGTGGTAAGAGGCTCTCCATAGTGAAAACTAGAAAATATGGAGTGAGAGGATGTATATGGGTTTTAGCTAGAGTTAGGTCCACTTTATAGGTATTATGGAGGGTGGTGCTTTGTTGAGAAGTGCAGTATCTGGAGCAAGGATGTTCCAATCCTTCAGAAGCTGAATGCCCTTATCGAGCGAGTGTACCACATGTTTCTTGCCCAGATGGGTAATGATTAATTTAGTAGGGCGGGGCCATTGGAATGTGATCTTGTGGCTGTGTAGGGCCTTCGTTATGGTGAGGAATTGTTGCCTGTTGTTAAGGGTGGCAGCTGAGAGGTCAGCGTACAGTGCTATCCCTTTGAATTTCTCAGGTAGTGCCGGGTTGTTGTAGCCTGCCGCCATTGCTTTTTCCTTGGTAGTATAAAAGTGTATGCGGGCCAGGACATCCCGTGGTATAGTGTCGGTTAGATATAAGGGCTTATGAATTCTGTGGGCCCTATCAATGAGGAGCTCCATATCTGATGCTGCTGGTATTAGTACAGATAATAGTTGATGAAGAAAATTGTGTAGCAGTGGTTGCTTGATCATTACCGGTATGCCGCGGAACTTGATGTTGTTGCAATGTGAACAATCTTCAAGGTCCACTAATTTGGCAGACATTCTTTTGATTTCTTCCTCATGGTCATTAAGGGCATCAATAACGTCATTATGTGCATGGCAGATATCCTCAATCTTATCCTCAGTATGAGACATTCTTAGGGACAGATTCTGGACAGCTGTGGTGACATACGCAAGCATGGCTGACATATCCATATGCAGAGATTCCCTGAGAGAAAGGAGCATGTCTTTAAGGTCTGCAATGGTGGCAGGTTTGGAAGAGGAATGGTATTCCTCAAGTAGTCTCATTAATTGTGAGGCAGCATGGGGCCGGTCAGGAAGTCTCTCACCTCCCTCCTCCAGCTCCTGTCTGGATTTCTTAGTTTTAGTAGGGCTGCGGGTGGTGGGGGAATCAGGAGGAGAGGACTCACCAGTTGACTGGGCTGAGATGAGAGAATCAGTCCTGTGCTGAGATGTCGCTGTGTATCCGCTCGCTGCAGCTGCCTTGTGTCTGTGTGCCTCGTGTGAGAGGCTGCCACCGCCATGTTGGTGGAGGCGGTCTCCGGCTGGTGGATAGAAGTCGGATTGTTCTGCCATTTGGACATGTTGGCCAGGTACTGGGGCAGTGTGGCATGCAGTTGTGTGCTGAAGGGGGTCACTCCTGTTGCTGTGGAAGTCGCTTGGGGAACCTCTGTACCAGAGCTCTCTCACTCCACTTCCATACAGACCCATGGCCGGCCATGCCCCCGTAGGTCTTTTTTTAAAATATATACAGTATATAATCAAAAGCTGTGATAACATTATGTATTTTAGATAAAACAAATTCACACAAAGTTTACAATTTGTGTGCATTATTTCCATCTGTGATAGAATTTGTGACTACATACTGATTATATCCACAAATTGTGATTGGAGAGCATATTCTCTCTTAGAGTGCTTTTATACCTCCCATCCAGTCCAGAGTTTGTAGGAAGTTTCTGAAATGCTTTACACAGTATATGCAAAGCCACAAAGCTGAGCATTATTATAGTTACAAATTTAACACTCTGTTCATCCCATGTAGAAATTTAACTCAAATCCTATTTTGCCTTAGGTTGTATATTTAAAAAAAAAATTCACATATATGAAATCTTAGACTTTAAACCTTATTACCTGCAAGAACCTAAACTATTTATTTCCTGAAATACAGCAGCGCTTTTAGCAGTCAGCTGTTAACATGAAAAAACATGTATTTACAATTATTTATTTAATTTTAAATCACATAGGGTGATTGATGCAGAATGTTACTGCCATCCAATGGCAAAGTCTTAACATAGCTTGAGCTACGAGTTTAATCTTATTTGATCCAATTGCAGCCTAGGGAATTTATATGTGTGCTCGATTTTATAACTTACATCAATACATTCTTGTTTTGCCGTACAGGGAAAGCAAGAAATATGACCACACTTTCAATTTATTTGCACTTCCTGCAATTCAATTTAACTGTGAATTACTAATACTACAGAACATAATTATCTAAATGTATAACTCAACTGCAGCTACTCATGAGAGGGAGCGAATATAATATTTTAGTATTAATGTGTGTGCGTTCCCCTTATTGCATTAGTTTAAACTGTTCAATTATATTAATATCCTTCTAATACGAAACAGTCTTTTGTTAAAAGCATACAGTCATTCTAACTTAATTTCACACTTGCTACTTATGGATGCAATAACATTTTTATAAAATTATAATTATTTGAATATATTAGCATTTTACAAGTACCCAATGGATATAATCATTGATGGGTAAAATGATCAGATATAACCGAAGATGAAATTGCAAGCCAATTCTTATTAATTCAGATGTATATTATGTTAATATTTCTACAAGGATAAAACAGAAAATACATTTCCACTATATCTCAGTTTCTTTGCTACTTTTTTTCTGGTTAACAAATATGTAAACAGGGAAGAACTCTAGTATGCTGATTGAATGTATAAATGGCCTCATAACTGTAGTTTTTTTTTTATTTTTTTTTTTGCTTAGAAAAACTGAAAATGGTATGGTCTCCTTGCATGTCTAACTGCCAGGTGCATTAAACAGTTTAACACCTTAGTTCACACCAAAGCTAATGCAGAACAAGGAACAAAATAAATGTTCTGTAGTATAATGGGGCCCATTAGTGCTTTTTATTTTATTTTGATTTTCCTTTAAAATTGTGCCTGGGTTTCCACTAATAGCACAAAAGTGTATACAAATCAGTAAAAATAAAGTCTAAAAAAGTAAGTTGTTACATGCTTTAAAAAAGCAATCTTGAGCTTTCTTTCTCTGAAAATAATGGATTATACCTGCTAGTAGAGATGGACCAAACCCCACCTGTTCAGTTCGCACCAGAACTCCCGCACAGAAAAGTTCTGATCCGAACAGCAAACCCTATGAAAGTCTATGGGACCCAAACTTGAAAAATAGGAGTAAGGGGGGACTAGGGTGCCACACTTAGTGAAGTACTTCCAAGCGGCCAGGACAAAAAGTCCCCATTTTGAAGGGTTTGCAGGCAAGTAATTGGCCATAAAAAGGGTATGGGGGATCCAGGTACTACCCTGGGGAACATAAATCAATGCAATTTTTTTTTAAAAAAAGATCATTTTTACAGGAGCAGTGATTTTAATGATGCTTAAAGTGCAACAATAAAAATTAAAAATTCCTCTAAATATAGTGTTTGGGGTCCCCTTAGTCTGCCTGTAAAGTGGCGCATCTGTGTAAAATGACATTTCTAAAGAAAAAAAAATAATGATATGACATTTAAATTGCTGGCAATACAATACCATTGCCGGCAATAGAAAAATGTTTACAAAAAATCATGTGGGGTCCCCCCAATCCATACTAGGCCTTTCGGGCCACCTATTCTGGACTCTTTCTGAAGCTGCCCACTACACTTCTTCTCCAAGTGTCCCTCAGCAAGATGTGTGCCTAGGCAAAAGTGTTCCCAAGCCAGGCTGTGTGTATCCAAAAACACACACAGCACGGCTTGGCCACGCCCCTCACTCCCTCCTAACAGTATTTGACTTACAGCAGCAGGAGCCTCCTACTGCTCTCAGAGACTACTGTGAATGCAGAAAGAGAGGAGCAGCCCTGCTGAACTTTGGACAGCACTGGATCGAGAGAGGACTCAGATAAGAGTTTAGAGATGGCTGGTGAGGACTGGTATTGGAAGATTTTTTTTACTGTAATTCAGAGAATGCATTAAGGAAAAAATACAAGTTAACCACTTAACTCTTATTATATATGTATTTATGTATATGGCTGGGCCAAGGGAGGGGTACCAAGTTATTCATCTTGGACAAAACTGAGATGCAAAAATAGAGGAGCATAAATGCTATGTGCCCGCAACTTTGGAAGTCACAGACAGAGGCAGTAATATGCACCAGAAACTGGGATTATTCAGTGATGGATGTAGGCAGCAGCTGTACTGTACATCATTACGGTTCTCAGGTTTGTCTTCAACACCACTTCCCAACATGAAAATGTGATGATGTATTTATATACTTTTTTGTTTTGCTGCACCTGCCATCTGCCATGCGGGAGTGGGATCTATTCCAGGAGTAACCACCCTAAGATATAGGCTAATACCTAGTGACCAATGCTTTGTTGGGGATTCTATTAAGTGCTACCTGCTATGTGATGAATATCATATTGTATTGACTAATTTATTGAAGCTACTGTTATCCTTTAGTAGAGTTGAGGGAACCCGAACTGTAAAGTTCGGGTCCCTACCAAACTTTTGGGTGTCCAGGACCTGGACCCGGACTTTTCAAAAAAAAAGTCTGGGTTCGGGGTTCTGGTAATTTTAATAAAAGTTCTGAAAATTGTTGTAAAAAAAGTCCTGGAAAGTCCTAGAGGTCTGCAAAAGGAAGGAAAATGGGGGTAAGGGTCGGACAAGTGCCCTACAAAGAAATGAGGACAGGGAAATAACTTAAAAGCATTTTTAAACAAAAATCACATAAAAAAATCAAAAATGGAGGTGGATGTGGACCATCTTCAAACTGTGTGTGAAAAGTATTAATTAGCGGGAGAAGCCATATCACTGTTCTAAAATCATCTTCAAACTGTGTGAAAAAGTATAAATTAGCCGGGAGAACCCATATAACTGTTCTACAACCATCTGAAAACTGTGTGTGAAACTTAAACAATAACCGGGAGAAGCCATATCCCTGTTCTAAAATCATCAGCAAACTGTGTGTGAAACTTAAACAATAGCCGGTAGAAGCCATATCCCTGTTCTAAAATCATCTGCAAACTGTGTGTTTGCACATATTGAAGTTGATTTATAACGGATTTAGGTACACCAGCAAGTAGAGCATTGCAGTAGTCAAGTCGGGAGAACACAAATGTATGGATTAGTTTTTCAGCTACAGTGTATGATAGCATAGGACGCAGCTGAGCAATGTTTCTCAAGTGGAAAAAAATATGTTCTGACAACATTTTGTACATGTGGCTCAAAGGTTAAACTAGCATCAAATATCACTCTTAGATTTTTCAATTTGGACTGAAGCTCAAGTACAGTGCCATCTATAAATAAGCTATTAGGACTGGCCTTATGTAATTGATGGGGGGGGGGGTGCCAATAAGCATGATTTCAATCTTGTCACAGTTTAACTGAAGGACATTATGGGCCAAGTTTTTATATCACAAATACAGTTAGTTAGGATAGAAGCAGCCAAAGTAGAATCTGGTTTAGTGTGGATGTATATCTGAGTGTCATTGGCAAAGAAGTGATAATTGAGCCCGTGTGATCTAAGAAGTTGGCCCTAGTGGAAACATGTAAATGCTGAAAAGTAAGGGACCCAAGATTGAGCCCTGAGGAACACTGTACTTGACTGGGCCAACTTCAGACTGGAATCCACCAAGAGAAATAAAGTGACAGCGATCAGTGAGATATGACTTAATCCATTTCAGAGCCAATTCTGAGACTCCAAATATGGTTTCAAGGCGAGAGAGTAATAGATTGTGGTCTACAGTATCAAAGGCAGAACTAAGATCCAGTAGAATAAGAATAGTTAGTGACCCAGAATCAGAAGCTAACAGTAGGTCACTCGTGACTTTGACCAAGGTGGTTTCTGTGTTGTGCAGTTGCCTAAAACCAGGTTGTATATATGAGTAAATCAGGTCACTTATTTTATAGTGAAAGATATGCTACACTTGTGCTCTGTATTGTGAAATCCCTAGGGCTGCAACCTTCATCAGAATATAACCTGTACAATACAGAGATAATGGTCATCAGGTTTCTAACTAAGCCTATGTTCCAGAGGAATCTGCAGACCACCTGCCAATTAGAATGCTCATAGTTTGTACTGGTTATTATGATCAGGATAACTGATTGAAGGCCTGCAGTGAATTGCTTAGCAGTTATGCCATTAAGGCTGATTTAATTGTCTTTTTGCTGACTGCCTCATACCAAGTTCCATTTTTTGTATCATGGCTTTGTGGGTACAAGTTACACCCTTGAAACCTGTATGGTAAAAATAATTATTATGACTTTTTTTATTTAGTTTGAGTAAAGTAGAAAGCTATCTATATTAGTAATCATTTTAAAAAGCACTTCCTTTATAGCATAGCAGTACATAGTAGTACACAGAAAGTGAAGAATGACCCAGCAAGAGAATCTGCATAATAAGACACTGAATGCATACTTCGGATGAGCAATGGCTTGCTAACCTCCTATCATGTTTAGCAAAACAAGGTCATTGGCATGAGGCTAGCAACGTCTGCTAACGCAGCAAACAGCCCCAGCAAAGGATCATCAAAATGTGACATAATCAATCAGTCTTGGACACTGCCATCTGGCACATTTTGTTCACAAACTGTAATCTTCAAGGTCTGTTTGCATATAAATGTTTTGCTTTTCATAATAATGCTTATACATGTTTATATGACCGTGTGCTTACCTACTTGGTGACTTGATTTATAACAGATTGTACATTGAGAGAACAGTAAAATAAATAATTAGTGGCAGGATTTTTTGAATTACAGGTATTAGTTTTCCTATACACCAATATTTTAAGTTTTGGCATTTTTTAAATATACAGTGTATATATATATATATATATATATATATATATATATATATATATATATATATATATATATAGCATAAGCACTTACTGGCAGATTTCTTTTGGTCACAGGTGGAGCCATTCCTGTCTACTCTAGGTAAGGAATCAAGGGCCAGTGCACAATACATTTGTGAATATGTTGTGGCCTCTGGTGAGACAAAACTGTAATATAGATGTTTCTGATTTACATAAGAACAGATGCAGTTAAGATGACATTATTTTTCTCGAGGCTAAATTATGTTTTAAAAGGAAACATGTCTCAGCTGTCTACTGTGATCAATTCCTAACCTACACTAGAAAACTGAAAGTGGGATTCTTATTATCGGGTGTACAAACACTTTTCTTTTGTGCACTTTTGATTGATTATGGCTGCTAAGAGACAGAAAAACCTCAAACCTGGGAATTTTTGTGTTGGTCACTATATTGCTTTACCTACTATGTACACCTGTTCTTTGCAATGTATAAATTGATCCAAATGGATGCTTTTTTGCTTCGTTGGAGTTTAGTGCATACACACAAGGAGGCTTTAAATGCCTTGAATCATATTGTGCTTGCTGCTGTACTATTAAGGAGGATGGGGTTACCGCTGAGGCATGTCTACTCCTAATTTATTCATTATTCATCAAATCATTTAAACAAATGTTTTCTATGTGCCCTGTTTACACTGAAACACTGCATTCAAGTGCCTTCAAGTGGGTTGCAGTGCATCGCATAAAAATGCAGATATGCTTACATCTTCTGCAACACACCAGTGCTGCTGTGCATAGGAATAAATAAAATGTTGCTTTGACATTTCAATGAAAAAAAAAAAAAGGTGAATAGTGCATTGCAGTGTAACAGCTTGCAGTAGACATTAGCCGTTACACTAAAACAGATCATTTTAGTGTGTAGCTAGTGTGAATGGACCATGGGAACATTTTGGTAATATCCAACAGAAAAATATGACATTTTATTTGGTAAGAAGATTAAAAATGTATTTGGTCATTATTTGTTGATACCACTCCTTACATATCTCATTTCTATAAAGGCTTAGTCTGCAAAGGTTCATCCTGTACCTAATGGTGTTTTACTCCTATAACAAAATAGGGGTATTGAGCTATAGTAACGTTACCTTATCCATCTCAGCCATTATCTACAAGAACATTTTTTTTTAAATATATATTGGACTTTACTAGTACCAAAGAGGGACAACCACACCAGATTAAAAAAATATAACACATTTTTATTACAGATTTAAAACGGATTGTATATTAAAAACATGAGAATACAATTACAAATGTGATATTGGCCATATTAGTAATCATCACTCAAATGATCAAATAGGTTGACCAGTTTCACCTATTAGCTTCCTTAGGACCTCCTTATCTTGGTTGAAAAGAAAAATAGCCTAACCTAAAGAAAAAGCACAATATCAACATGGATTGTATAATGTTTTGATATAATTAGCATCTTTCAAGTTCAACTTACACATTACTTTACAAGTATCGCTTGGGGATGCAGTATCATATGCGCTATTGGTAATGATTTGTGTTTCAGGTGGCATAGCAAATATAGGTTCAGACGGCATAGCAAATATAGGATTCAAATGATATGAAAAAATGGCATACAGACCTATATGTAAACAATATAGTTTAACACACATCTACCAGAGAGTGCTAGGTTGGGCTAATTAAGGAACGAGTGTGAGTTTCTACCGCTATGTGCTTTGGAAAATACCAAAGTAATAGGTTAAGGGGGGGAGAAGTGTAGGAGGCTTCAAGGGTCACCCAGTCTTTTTGTCTGCCATGGATATTCCAGTCTAGAATTATGGTGAGGTGGCAGGCATATGTAGTAGTTTCTGAGGTCTGGCAAGCCAATCCCTCCTTTACGTTTGGGAAGGGAGAGGTGGTGGTAGCTTATTCTTGGTCTCTTGTTTCCCCACAAGAACTTAGTGTAGAGACTCTTGTAGTTTTGGAAGAATGTTGAGGGGATGTGGATTGGGGCGGCTTGTAGGATATAAAGTGGGCAGGGCAGGGCATTCATTTTCAGGATGGCACCTCTCCCGAACCATGAGAAGGTGGGCTTGTTCCAGCACTTTAGGTCTATGGTAAGGTTCTGTAGGATGGGTAGGTAGTTTTTGTGGTATATATTTTCAAGGTGCCATGGGAGTTGGATACCTAGGAATGTTATTGCTTCTTCCTTCCATTGGAAGGGGACTTTTTTTGGCATTAGGTGGCTATACGATCGGGAAGAGAGATATTTAGGGCATAGGATTTGGAGAAGTTGATTTTGAGATTGGAGATTGATCTGAATAGGTACTCTGCTAATAGATTGGGGAGGGAGGTGTGAGGTTCCATGAGGAAGAGGAATATATCCTCGGCAAAGGCCGCTAGTTTGTGTTCTTTGTTGGTAGTTTGTATCCCTCTGATGTCAGGGTTGGATTTGAGACTTCAGAGGAAGGGTTCTAAGATAAGTACAAACAATAGAGGGGAGAGGAGGCCTTTGACAGGAGGCTATTGAAACAGACCCTGGCCATGGGACTAGCATAGAGTGCCATTAAGAAGCTTAATAGGCGGCTACCCAATCCCATGTGTCCAAGTATTGCTTCCATGTATTCCCATGCCACCCTATAAAACGCTTTCTCCACGTCTAAGAAAAGAAAGAGGTCTTTCCCTTCTTTGGGGATTACAGAAATGTGTGCTTCACGTAAGCCTGGGGAGAGTGGGGTGTCCGCAGAGAGGGAGTTAAAGGCTTTTAAGAAGGGGGTCGATAGTTTGTCCAAAAAGGTTTTGTAGTAGACGGTGGATAGACAATCTGGTACAGAACTTTTCCCGGAATTCAAGTTTTTAAGGGCCTTCTCCCATTCCTGTGTGGTTATTCGGGAATCTAGGTCTCTTGCTGTGTCAGGAGTGAGCAGTCTAGGACAGGTTTTTTCCAAGAAACTCTGTAGACCTGGAGGAGGGCTTAGATGCCTGCTTTTCTGAGGCAGCAAGATTGTATAAGTCTGCATAAGAGCGTTAAAATTCCTGTGCTATATCAGAATTGCTCTTCAGTGTGTTACCCGAGGGGGTCCATAGCTGGTTTACTGCTGCTTTGGATTTTTTCAAGCGTAGTGCCTGTGCTAGTGTCCATTTTTGTTGCCGTGCTCGTAGTAGAGCTTCTGGGAGAAGCTCCTTGTTTGCTGTTTCCCATTGTTTTTTTGGTTTAGTTCTGCGAGTTTATGGGTCTAAATGAGTTCTTGGTGGGTTTGTTGGGCTAAGTTGCATTTGTGCGCTCTTTCTAGGGTTTGTATTTTGGTGAGGGAGTTATTAATGTGTTTCTGTTTTTTGCATTTTAGGACAGTGGCAAGGAATATGAGTCTTCCTTGTACCACACACTTGTGGGCTTCCCATTGGGTTAGTGAGGAGATGCCGGGGATGTCATTGTCATGAAAGTAATTGGTGAAAATGGAGCAAAGTTTGGTGATTCTTTCTCTATCAGGAGATTTGAGTCGAGTCTCCAAATTTTCGAGATGTGATCATGTTCTGGGAAAGTTAAGCTAATGGTGATTGGGTGGTGAGCATTGGCTCTATTATCGATGTAGTTAGAGCAGGAAGGTCATGTTAAAATTATATTTATATATAACAAGTCCACCACAGTTTATAAATTAAAGTGACTGCTCAGAAAGAGATTTTTCTAAAGTACAGGTACCCACATCCTAAATATCATGAAAAAAAACAATGGATGAGATGAGGCAACAGGATTTTATCGGTACCGTCATAGGACATTATAAGGTTTTTTTTTAAAAAAACAACAAATTTTATTTCTATACATATAATCGACAACACAGTATAAAAATACATCTGGATACACAAAATACAAGTTTTTTCCTCTTGACGATTGCTACACCCCCAACATTGGGGTCACTTCTACCTGGGAAGCTACTCCAGAGAAGATATAAATGTGTAGGCTGTCAGACTCAACATGTTTCGTGGTCACCTGCTTCTTCAGGAGAAAAACAGAGAGAACAGGACTAGAGTTGAGCGAACACCTGGATGTTCAGGTTCGGCAGGTCCGGCCGGACTTCGCAAAAAAGTTCGGGTTCGGTACCGAACGTTACCCAAACTTGACCCCGGACCCCATTGGAGTCAATGGGGACCCGAACTTTTCGGCACAAAAATGGCTGTAAAAAAGTCCTGGCAAGTGCTAGAGGGCTGCAAAAGGAAGTAAAATGGGGGTAAGAGTAGGACAAGTGCCCTACAAAAAAATGGGGATAGGGAAAATAACTCAAAAATCAAATAACAAAAATAAAAATGGGAAGGGGGGCTGGATGTGGAGTAGGAGCCTAGAGGTTGACTAGGCCGTGGCAGTGTAGGTGGAAGTGGTGGTGGTGGAGGAGGAGGAGGTAGCCAACACTTTTTGTAGTTTGTTTTTTTTTTTTTTTCTAATTGGGGTAGCCCCCAAAATATTGAGGCATATTCAAAAAAACAAGTATACCAATGGCTAAGTGAGGCCAGTCTAAATGTCTATTCTGTACAAGGTACAGACAAGTCTTGTGGGATCCATGCCTGGTTCATTTTAATAAACGTTAGCTTGTCCACGTTGGCTGTGAACAGGCAGCTGCGCTTGTCTGTGATAACACCCCCTGCAGTGCTAAACACACGTTCAGATAATACACTGGCTGCAGGGCAGGCCAGAACCTCCAAGGCATAAAGGGCAAGCTCAGGCCATGTGCCCAATTTGGAGACCCAGAAGTTGAATGGGCAGACCCATCAGTCAGTACGTGTAGGCGTGTGCACACATACTGTTCCACCATGTTGCAGAAATGCTGCCTCCTGCTAAGACCTTGCCTATCAGCTGGTGGTGCTGTTTGTTGTGGCGGGCTGCTGACAAAGCTTTGCCACATTTCGGCCATGCTAACCCTGCCTTCTGAGGTGCTGGCGGTGGCACGGCTGCGTTTGCGGCCTCCTCCTCCTCCTCTGCCTTCGCTTTGTGCTTCTACTGAGCCCCCTGTGTCATTTGGGAATGCCCTCAGCAGCGCCTCTACCAGTGTGCGCTTTTAGTCGCACATCTTCCTCTCACGCTCCAGTGAGGGAATTAAGGACGGCAGGTTGTCCTTGTAACGGGGATCCAGCAGGATGGCCACCCAGTAATCAGAAGTTACAATGTGGGCAACTCGGCTGTCGTTGCACAGGCACTGCAGCATGTAGTCAGCCATGTGTGCCAGGCTGCCCAGAGGCAAAGTCAAGCTGTCCTCTGTGGGAGGTGTATCATTTCTGTCCTCCTTATCCCCCCAGCCATGCTCCACTGATGCCCACCAACTGCGTTGAGTGCCACCCTGCTGCGGTTCCTCCTCCTCCTCCTCATGATGAACTTCCTCGTCCTCCAGAACTGGGACCTGGCTTGAATATTTTTTACCTGGCCTATGCTGGTGCAGGAACCCACCCTCCGAGCCACTTGTGAATGACTGGCCTGATAACTGTGGACATTACCCCTCTTCCTCCTCCTCATCCTCCTGTGCCACATCCTCTTCCATCATGGCCCGAAGTGGTTTTTCAAGGAGACATAGAAGTGGGATAGTAACGCTGAGAACAGCGTCATCGGCACTGGCCATGTTGGTGGAGTACTCAAAACAACGCAATACGGTACACAGGTCTCGCATGGAGGCCCACTCGTTGGTGGTGAAGTGGTGCTGTTCTGCAGAGTGACTGACTCGAGCGTGCTGCAGCTGAAACTCCACTATTGCCTGCTGCTGCTCACACAGTCTCTCCAGCATGTGCAAGGTGGAGTTCCACCTTGAGGGCACGTCGCATAGGAGGCGGTGAGCGGGAAGGCCGAAGTTCCACTGCAGCGCAGACAGGTGAGCAGCAGCAGGGTGAGAAAGCCGAAAGTGCACACAGACGGTCCGCACTTTATGCAGCAGCTCTGACATATCCGGGTAGTTTTTTAGAAACTTCTGTACCACCAAATTCAGCACATGTGGCAGGCAAGGGATGTGCGTCAAACAGGCTAGGCCCAGAGCCGCTACGAGATTTCGCCCATTGTCGCACTCCACCAGGCTGGGCTTGAGGCTCAGTGGCAACAACCACTCATCGGTCTGTTGTTCAATGCCTGTCCACAGCTCCTGTGTAGTTTGGGGTTTATCCCCCAAACATATCAGTTTTGAAACAGCCTGCTGTCGTTTCCCCCTGGATGTGCTGAAGTTGGTGGTGAAGGTGTTACGCTGAGCAGATGAGGAGGTGGTAGAGGAGGAGGAAGCGCAGTAGGAGGAGGAGGCAACAGGAGGCAAAGAGAAATGCCCTGCAATCCTCGGTGGCGGAAGGACATGCGCCAAATGGCTATCCGGCTCAGGCCCACCGGCCATTACATTTGCCCAGAGTGCAGTTAGCGAGATATAGCGTCCCTGCCCATGCTTACTGGTTCATGTATCAGTGGTTATGTGGACCTTGCCACAGATGGCAATGCGCAGTGCACACTTGATCTTGTCCCCGACTTGTTTGTGCAGGGAAGGGATGGCTCGTCTGGAAAAGTAGTGGCGGCTGGAAACCACATACTGTGGGACAGCCACCACCATCAGGTTTTTAAAACTGTCTGTGTCCACCAGACGGAATGACAGCATTTCAAAGGCCAGGAATTTTGAAATGCTGGTATTCAGGGCCAGGGATCGCGGGTGGGTAGGGGGGTACTTCCTCTTTGTCTCCAGTGTTTTGGAGCTGTAAGCTTCCATGGGAACCTTTGGAAATGCTTGGGGACGGTGGCAGTGCTGTCACATGCTCTGTTTGCTGGGTTGCAGGTGACACTGTTACTGTAGAGTTGGAGGAAGAGGCCGAGGCAGCAGCAGAAGAGGAAGCAGGAGGAGGCCAAGACCTTTCTTGGATTTTGAGGTAATTATTCCAATGCAGCTTGTGCCTTGAATTTAGATGCCTGATCATGCAGGTTGTGGTTAGAACATTTATGCCTCGGCTCAGGCTATCATTGCACAGCTTGCAAACCACTCGTGTCTTGTCACTGTTCTGTGCTCACCAAACGTTCGACACGTTACTATCGGACTCGGCTCCGTATTTACAAGATTGGTGTTG
>BLSH010254269.1:160248-178223 GCA_018402905.1 Glandirana rugosa | reverse complement strand
AATCAGATGGCGGACCTGCTGTTGCGGATCAGGTCCCTAGAGGCCACCCACAAACAGTCGCTGGCGGCTAAGGCGTTGGCGGATCTCACTGCTCTACGCAGCCAGTTACAGTCACTGGCCTTGGTCAGGGCGAAAGCAGCAATTGCCAAGTGTAGGAAAACTTTCTATGAACACAGCGACAAGTGTGGACAATTGCTAGCCAGGGCATTGAGAGATCAGAGGGCTCGTTCCCTTGTGTCGGAGATATTAGGGGACAATCAGACTAAACTACACACCACTGAGGAGATTGCGGGAGCATTCAGGAAGTTCTATGAGGCTCTGTATAATCTCCCCAGGCCGGGATCGGATGGAGACTTGGCCTCTAAACAAGCGAGTATCCAGGCCTACTTACAACAGTCGGGATTACCTCGCCTCTCGGAGGAGGAAGTGGCTGCCTTGGAGAGGCCAATATCAAGAGAGGACGTGGCAGCGGCTATAGCACACATGAAACCAGGCAAAGCCCCGGGCCCGGATGGGTTCACCCTCCTATATTACAAGATCTTCGGAGACCTTTTGACTCCACACTTCCTATCAGCCTACAACACAGCGGGGGGAGGGTGGCACCTTGCCAATAGATACGCTGCGGGCCCACATCACTGTACTCCCTAAAGAGGGCAAGGACCCTCTGCTTTGTCAGAATTTTCGACCTATTTCATTACTGAACGTCGACCTGAAGATATTCACCAAAATTCTTGCCACCAGAATGGGGACGCTGATCCCGCAACTTATTCATGACAACCAAGTGGGGTTTGTCCCTGCGCGGGAAGCGCGGGACAACACTACAAAGGCACTCAATCTGATCTATGCGGCCCAGTCCAGGGGGATTCCCATGCTACTCCTGTCGATGGACGCTGAAAAAGCGTTCGACAGGGTAGACTGGTTATTCCTGACGGAGACCTTGCGAGCCCTAGGACTGGGTCAGAGAATGATGCAGTGGATACGGGCCATCTACTCAAGCCCATCCGCTCAGATCAAAGTGAATGGTCATTTGTCTAAATCCTTTGGGGTCACTAATGGTACGCGGCAGGGGTGCCCCCTCTCCCCCCTGATTTTATCATTACCCTGGAGCCTTTTCTGCGGACCGTAAGGAATAACCCGAACATTGCAGGGTTACAGGTAACCGATACATTGGCTCCGAAAGTCGCAGCCTTTGCGGATGACTTACTTTTTTTCCTGACCAAACCCTTGATCTCAGTGCCAAATTTGATGGCAGAACTGAAGACTTATAATGCGCTATCCTCATTTAAGATTAACTTCCAGAAATCGGAGGCGTTGAATGTGTCCATACCGGCGACCTTGGCGGCACTACTACGGGAAGATTTTTCCTTTAAGTGGGCCTCGTCACATATAAAATATCTAGGGACATTATTACCGAGAAACCTGGAAGAAGTATTCGAGCTCAACTTCCCCCCACTGCTAGCTGCCATCAAAAGAGATATGCAGGCGTGGCAAAAGGGGTTGTTTTCCTGGTTTGGTAGATGCAGTATCATCAAAATGAATGTTCTCCCTCACCTACTGTATCTCCTACAAGCATTACCGATCAGGATTCCGGGGGCCTTTCTCAGGGCCGTAAACAGGACATTCTCGACCTTCTTGTGGGCCCTAAAGCCGCCCCATCTAGCACAGTCGATTCTTAGACTTCCGAAGCTACATGGGGGGCATGGCTCTGCCAGATGCCCAATTGTACCATGTGGCTTGCCACTTGACCCGAGTTCTGGATTGGTGTCGCCATGACTCACTCAAACAGTGGGTAAGGTTGGAGAGAAGCCTGGCGGGGATGCCTCTGGAGGCAGTGCCCTGGTGTCAGCTGAATTTGCCTGCCCAGATGCTGAAACACCCGACGATAGGCGAGACGAGGAGAGTCGCTGTGAGGGCATTCGACGAGATGGAAGTGGCGCCGGAGCCTTCTCCATTGATTCCGATTGCTGGCAACCCGGCCTTCAGTCCGGGCCTCAGGGACAGCAACTTTCGAGGGTTGAAAACAGTTGGACGCTCTCAAGTCCGTCACTTTCTTGTGCAGGGTAAATGGATGTCCAGGCAGCAAATACTGGACGACCCGGCTCTGGGTGGTTTGTCCTTTTGGCAAAAGGTCCAATTAGCCCACTTTATAGATTCTCTGCCACGGCCGGGTTAATTTCAGAGAAGTCTCACTCCATTCGAACAATGGTGTCTGGATCAGACTCCATTGCAGCACGCTGTCTCGCTGACATATCAGCTCCTAATAGCTCCTAAACCAGGCTTCAGTCCCCCCTTCTTGGAGAGGTGGGAAGCTGATTTGGGACTACAGCTGACGGAAAAACAAAAAGACAGGATTATCATGTTTAACCTTAAGACCTCGATATGCGCGAAGCATCAGGAGGCAGGGTTCAAGGTGTTGACCAGGTGGTACCTTACCCCAGTGAAAATTCACAAGATGTACCCCCAGTGCACAGAGAGCTGTTGGAGGTGCGGAGAGGAGAGGGGCTCCCTGCTACATATCTTTTGGTCGTGTAGGCTGATTCAGCCATTCTGGACGGGAGTCCATCAGATTCTCCAAAAATTCACGGACCGGGTGCTGCCGAGGGATCCGGCATTGTTCTTACTACATCACCATGACATACCAACGAAGGCCTACCGGAGATCCATATTGCCGCTCTTGCTTACGGCAGCGAAGAGCTGTATCCCCCTCTTTTGGAAGCAGACGCAACCACCGGGGCTTGCAGTCTGGTTGAGGAAAGTAGCGGAGATTAACGCAATGGAGGACTTAGTGGCCACAGAGAGAGGCATCAGGGAATAGTTTACAAGGAAATGGTTCTACTGGCATGAATTTGTCTTCTCCACGGAGTACACCCAACTGCTGGCAGTGTGATCAGAGGAATCCCCCCTTGTTTGGGGAAGAGGCTGTCGGTCTCGGGCGTGGGGGGATGAGCAATTGGAGGCCCTTTCTCTTACCCCCCCTCTTTTCTTTATCTATGACCTCCAATCCTTTCTGCTTCCTACCTTTTCTCTCGTTCCCCTTCTTCCCCCCCCCCTCTCTTCTGGTACCCCCCTTTTTTTTTTTGTTTTTGTTTTTGTCCTGTTTTTTCTATTTCTGCATTTCTTTAATAAGTTAAAAGCCATGCAGGAGACAGAGACCTCCCTGAGCCGCACCTGACATATTCAACATCACCAAGCCCAAAGTTTGGACAACTTTTTTTTGTTAGTCAGGAGAGGGGCATCTCATGTAATGTACTGTACCAGCTTTACACTGTTATAGGTCTCTGTACATTCTGTGTGTTCTCAATAAATAAAGAATTGAAAAAAAAAATGAGATGCACACTTATAAGTTTTTTTTGTGATATTCTCAGCTCTCCCTTCTCAGAGCTCAGGCTGCTCAGCTGTTGGTTAATAGCCAGTACTCATCATTCCACAGTGACTCACCTGATGATCATATCCTGCTCGTCAGTCAGCCTTGCTGGCTATTTAAACTGCCTGAATCAGATCTCCTGTGCCCTCGCCTTGGTCAACATATCCAGATACTCTCTGCTGTTTTCCTGTTAAAGACTTTTGCCTCGCTGACTTCCCTTCTGGTTCCTGATTCTGTTTGCTGCTTCTGACTACACTGTTCTCTGGATTCCTGTTTTACTGGCTTGTTCCGACTACCTGCTCTGGTTACCAAACCCTAGCTATGTTTTGTCCACATTTATTCTGTTGGTATTATTTTACCATTTTATTAAAAAGTGTGCTTTTTACTGCACCGTCTGTCTGATTTATGGTTCCTGACAAATACTGAGCCTTTGAAAACACTGTTTCTGTCATATCTATATATTTATCTTCCTTTCTCTTTTTTTCTTTACTCATTTTCTCCCCCCTTCTTATTTTTTCCCTTCTTTTTGTTTTTTCCCCTCATTTCTCTGCCCATCCCCCCCCTTCCTTTCTTCTCCCTTCCTCCCCTTCCCTCCCATCTTTTCCCCCTCCCCCTTCTCCTTCCCAATTTTCTCCATTCCTTCTTCTTCCCTATTCCCTTCCCCCTTGCTTTTTCCTCCCTCTTCCCCCTCTATTTTCTTTATCCTATATCTCTTTTTTTTTCAAAACACCACAGCTACCTGCCATCACAGTGATTATAGGGTTATTCCACACTGAAACATATACATGCATGTCACCATAAGGTCATTAAATCCTTCCACCATTTGAAATCTAGCAGAAGACAAATGTTCATCTGCCTAGAACACACAAAGCATATCAGTTCCTAGTCGCTCGTTCCTAGTTCCTAGCTGAGTCCAATATCCTACTGTCAGCCAATCTCACAGAACACTTACCCAGTGTGTAACCAACATCTGCATCCCACCATCTGCAGGCACAGTAAAACACCCATCACTTTATATAGTCGGTTTGGCGCCAAAATTAATGGGATAAATGCTTAATTTGGGGAAGAGTATTGGAGAGTGATGTTACTCTAGGTTTTTTACTCCTACTAGTGCCATTATAACTCTGCAAGCTTTATTTTAACTGCCATTATGAATTTACCGGGGCTGGGCTCCTGATATTTACGAGCAGCTCTTTTCTTTCAGTGCACAGAGGCTGCCCAACTGTCGTTTATTACCAGCCACTCATTGTTTCCTCAGTGACTCACCTGGTTTTTGGCTATTTAAACGGCTTTGCTCATTTCCTCCATGCCCTTGCGTGGTCTATGATCTCCATTATGTCCCTATGTATGAATTGGCCTGGCTGACTTCTCTTCCAATACAGGTTCTTGTTTTTGCTCCTTACTATGCTGACTTCCGGCTTCCTGACCCCGGCTAGTCTGATTACCCAAATCCTGGCTTCAGTTTTTGATTACGTTCCTGAAATGTATTATTTTGAAAGGCGTGATTTTAACTGCATTTTCTGTCTCCGCCTGGTTTATGGTTCCTGACAGAAAGAATGAAATTGAAAAATCACAAATACTAAACCTTAGACTGATTATAACTGAAAATTATAACAAGTCTATGTCTAAAGCAAAAAGGGAGCCATTTGCAGTAGTGATAAAATAAACTTTGTGAGATAAAATAATTATTTTTGAATAATAAAGTGGAATTCCAGCCATCCCCCTCTCTGCCAAAAGCCCACCCCCCCTGAAGGCCACCCAGTTCCTCTTCTTCCTTTGCAGGGGAGGGGCATTCCTCCTATACTTATTGTGTTCATGTAATGGCATTAAAATGCAGCTTAGTCTTGGAGTACTTTGTGCCTAGCCTGCGTGATCCCCCCTCCCCCTTTCAAGGGGAAATCAAAGGGAATGGATAGAATGACATGAGTGTTGTTCTGCCCAAAGAGGGAGAAGCTGGGGACAAAGAATAAACAAGAAATTGTACTCAAAGGCTTTCAACAGTTACTGTATATTCCCATTTCATATAAAATTTACAATGACCCACCTTAGTGATGATTATCTTTCTGAATGAACATTTTAGCAGATAATATAATATAACATATGAAATAGTGTTAAAATATCTAATCTATCTTTGTTAAAAGAGTCTTATAACTAATCGGCAAAAAAGAGCACCTGAGTATAATTCATTACTAGGACATTAGTATTTTTCTCCTAAGGATTGCTCAATACAGAGGTACTTATATGTGCAGCTTTCATGTACAGTATATTTTAGTCCCATTTTTTAGGAGCAGGGCTGCTAAACTACAGGCCAGGTGGAAGCCCCATATGCAATTGAGACCTCTGGTTTTTATTAGAACAAATTAGACAGGTCTGTAGTCTTCACAAATTCCCTACACTCTCCTGTCCACCATCTATAATGGTTTTTACAGATAGCTGATTTAAGTGACTCTGTTATATAGAACAAGATCAGAATGTTGTGGAACAAGCTGTTCAAACTACATACTGTTCCATAGCTCCCAACTGTCCCTGATTTTGAGGGATTGTTCCACATTTTGAACAAAGTCCCTCTTTCTTCCCTCATTTTTGGTATGATTTATATAGTTGTACTGTATATAAAATGCACTATTTTTGTATCCAAAACTGTTTCAAAATTATAAACCATTCATCCAATTTCTAAATTGCTGCATCTGTAAATTCCAAAAGCCAGTATAAAGGAATAGTAGTGGTAAAAAAAGCTTGTGGGTTTAACCAATCATTTTTTGTATACTTTTCCTTTAAGGTGGGTGTGACAGGGTGTGTCCTATGCCTATATATTTTTACCAATAGGTGTCCCTCATTCCAATCTCAGAAAGTTGTGAGGTAGGCTGTTCAAGCAGTTGACAATGCATATCAGCAGGTTCCTTGACTCTAAATACACTTTGAACTAAACTATATATGTGCTGCATGGGGTTACAATTTCTCATGCCTGGACACTGCACTCAGAGTAGATCTTTAAATACACGGTAACTTTATTCTGAACAGATTTGTGAATTTCATACAGTAGCAGGTCCATATATACTGTGCACTGATATTACATGTAAACAAATACACACCATCAGTCTATTAGCTCCAAATCACTCTGATATCAGTATTCATAGCAGTGCTAGCTTCCAACAGTTCTTATGCAGGGAGTGATTAACGTAAGTAACAGAATAAACGCCACCAGTGACACAGTCCAGAAAAGGGTGATGAACTAACAGGAAGGACGTGCTTCCATTCCCAGCCCCGCCCCTGGCTGCACAGCTACACGGACCTATTATACACAGTGATTGATGTGAGAGACGTATTCAGGATTCTATACAAAGCGCAATACCATTTTCTGGTGAGTGCAAATCCTTAGGGGTGAGAGGCACTTGGTGGATGATCAGTGTGGGTGCACGCATGCCATTCTACAGCCTGTTAGTTCATCACCCTTTTCTAGACTGTGTCACTGGTGGTATTTATTCTGTTGCTTACGTCTAATCACTCTCTGCATAAGAACTATTGGAAGCTAGCGCTGCTATGAATACCGATATCAGAGTGATTTGGAGCTAATAGACTGATGGTGTATTGTTTACATGTAATTTTATTTAGATTATAGCAGCAGCTTTCTTTCAATTATTGTTTATTTATATCCTAAGCGCTGTGATATATAGGAGGGTTACGTAATTTTGTTGATTGTGCACTGATATTACTATGTGTGATATGTAAAAAAAATAAAATGTTAAGAAAAGCAAAGTCTATGGTGCAATGTAAATACTAAAGTGATTTTTAAAGATTTGAAAGCAAAACAGCCACAGCTCCAGGTGAGAGTCAGACACAGCTCCCAAAGCAGACGTGCTAGACTGGCTGGGGTGCACACCCTGTCATTGCAACAGACAAGTGAAGTGAAGAAAATCGAGAACGGCAGCACTCCCACCAAAAATAGTGGCAATACGTTTATTAATGTTAAGAGCAAAAAATTGAGGGTACATGCGGGGGGAGGACAAAAAGTTGACGCGTTTCACACTATCAAAGTGCTTTGTCAAAACCAATATACATATTTTTAAAGATTGTTTGGTTTCTTTTGGCCCATCTCACCATAACTTTCTTATACTCAAGAAAAGATTTTTTTTCAAGATGACTCCATCTCAGGAAACAATAAAACAATAATTGTAGATAATCAAGACAAAATCAAGCCAGTTATCAGCAAATGTTTTAGAAAAATTCAATACATAAAACAGTTTCAGCATTGAATTATTTAGGCAAATCATCCTGAAGGACAAGAATCAGAGAACTATAAAAAGGGCTTAACTCTTTTGGTGTATTAATTAGTAGACCAATTAACACAAAGATAAACAGCAGCATTAGCTGCAATGCTTACCTCAATCCCACAGCTTTGCCCTTCAGTAATCCCTCTCCACCACTAGATACTGCCAATCTTCTGGTTTAAAGGGCAGCCAGCACCATTCAACCCAAGTTGCCATGGACATGCCCCTGGGTGGAATACTTGCTTGGAAGTGTGTTAAATTTAACACCTGCTTTAATGATCTAAAAAATATATTAGAAAGGGATATTTCTATTATTGCTTAAGATACAAAAATGTGTACAATTAATAAAACTCACTATGATATGCAACAGAAAGGTAAGGCAAAATGTCAGCATGGGCAGTGGAACACTTAGCAAAGGGGGCACAAGCTGCAATAACATTCTCAGAGAGAGGTTCAATATCTTCCTATACAAGACCAGACTACAGAGTCGAAGTTTAAAGCAACAGTGTTGCAAAGCTTAAATACAAAGATTCCCCTGCAAAGAAGATATGTTATACTTACCTGCTCTGTTGCACACACTGCTGATCTTTGCTCTTTTTCAAGAACTATGGTGCCTGGAAGGATCCTCTTCACTCACCACACCTCCACTTGTATTCCACTTTCCCTGACAAACACTGTAGTTGCTTCCACCACCTTCCTTATTGCAAGACACAAACTTTTGGGCATATACAGTAGTTTATATGCAGTCTTTAAGCCATTCACATTTCATACTAATGGTAAGGAAGCTCCATATCCCTGATGCACAAAACAACTTCTGCTTCTTCAGGAATAAACTTGGGGGGGGGGGGGGTTAACATAATTGTATGAATCATGCTAGCAATAGTAACGTAAACAAATAATACATTTATACATGTATGATCCCAACAATTGTTTACATTCTCATAAAATGTAATCCTTATTTAGGAATGATGTGGAATACTGATCCTTGCCTTTAGTATGAGCGTGAGAGCTGCAAGACTGCAGGTACGTTAAGATGATTGTGAATCAATACAATGTATTAAATCTTAGCACACACAATGCAAAGTTGGGATGAACAAATCTGCCCAGCTTTAATTTGCCAAGGGCACAAATCCTTTAAATTACATGTATCAGGGGGCCTTAAAGTGGTTCTAGAGGTTGAAGGTTTTTTACCTTAATGCATTCTTAGCATTCGGAAAAACCTTCTGCATGCAGCCCCCCCCTTATACCTACCCAAGCCCTATCTTTACACAGCCAGCGAGGAGGGTGTGGGGGCAGGACCTGTGTGTCAATGGACATACAGAGCCAGCTTGGAACTCATCCAGCACAAGTGTCTCTATAGCAAACAGCTTGCCATGGTGGGCATTCAGTGGGGGGGGGGGGCATAAGTTAGGGCAGGGGATCCAAGAAGAGGAGGATCAGGGCTGCTCAGGTTTTTTTTTTTTTTTTTTTTTTTTATCGGGACAGTCTCAATCTTTAGCAGCACATACTAGGCTGTGAATTAGATTTTTTTTTTCCAATAAGTTTAACTTACATACAGCAGTGGCACATCCATCTGTTTCAGTAAAATAGGTCTGCTTTGGCATGCTTATAGAAATTGGCCAGCGGTTCATTGTGGCTGTCTTTATTCTTGCTGATGCAAAACTGTCCTGCCACTGGTTGGTTTCTATCAAATTCTCTACTCTACTGACTCTACTATGTACAGTTTGTCGGACACTTAACATGCTTTTATGTGCACTGTACTGAGGAATAAAAGAGAAAAGGTGAGCTTTAGTCTAGGTTCACACCTATGCGGCTGCCCTTTCTGCAGTTTTACCCATTTTTTACCGCGTTTTTACCACGATTTTGCCACAATTTTACGTTTTGCGTTTTTTTATGGTTTTTTTTGGGGGGGGGGGAATTTGTTGCTAGGCAGATTTAAAAATGCAAGATGAAAATTATGGCAAAATTTCCACACAATTGTGGTAAAAACGCATAAAAAAAAACCACTTGTGTTTCTAGTATACTGTAGCTCCATTGAAGTCTATTGCATGCAAAACACAAAATGCAGTGAGAAAAAAGTCTCTGACCCTTTCCAAAAAACACAACGCCGCAAAACACACAGATGTGAACTACATCCATAGGAAACCATGTTAAATGGACTGTAGTGCATTTCTGCCAACTGCAAAACGCAGTGAAAAATGGATGAGCGTGAACCTAGGGTAAGTCCTTTCTTTTGATCAGTAAAACATGAATGTTGCACTTTGCACACCCTAAACTTAAAAAAGACCAACATAAAAAAATATATATGCCCAAAGGGAATGAAAACCCTAAATTATCTCCAGATTACTACAGTGGTAACAGCCGCTTAAACTAACTGCTGCCCTAAAATCAACAAAAAACTAAAATTAAAGACAAAAAGTCTTGATAATAAGCACAGAAAAAGAAGGTAGCAAGGTGAGTGGCCAAAGAGTTAGAGTTAAATGCATTTTTTGTAACAGAATGATCAGAGAGGAAGTAACTAACTAGAAGTTTAATAAACAGGTGCAAGGTTGGAATGAATTATGCAAAACACAGTCAGAATGTCAAAGAGTATAATACAAAACAGATTATGAAAGCTGCACAAAAATTGACTCTTTACAACCATGTCACTGTGGCTCAGTTGGGGTAACATGTGACTGTTTAGCACAGTCTGTATAAAACTCTACAAAAAGACAAGCTAAGAATCACTACTACAAAAAGCAACTTGCACTTAACCCTCTCAACAGCAACCTTCTCAGTACAGGGTAAATCTGACAACAAAGGTAAACAGCCGTCACGACCCAAGGCCTAAGAACACAGGGAAGCCACTCCACTGAAACTAGAGTGTTCTGGTAGCAATTAGAGAGGTGTTCCCTACATTAGCTAGGTCTTCTGGAGAAGCTGCATGCTATTAGGCTTTTGACTGGCTGCCCATATACCAATTCTGACAGTGGAGGGCTGCTCACCCTCTACTGTCAGTAGGCTACACTATTACTAGCCCAGCTACTTATTCCCCATCAGGTGTAACTTCTTTGAGCTGCTGGGGGAAGGAAGCTGAGGAATTTAGATTCCCTGGGCATGTCCAGGAACCTGGGGAGTTGTGGGAAAAGAAGTTAAAGGAGCCTGCAGCTGCTTTTAAAAATGGTGGGTAAATGGACAATTCTCGTTACTCTTAACTTACACTAATCTCTTCCTAGAGCTTTCACTATCTTCTCGCTACAACAGCTTTGTGATACACAGACACGTGGCTGCTATAAATCCACCTTCATAGTATAGCTTATCAAAAAGCTCCTATTAATGGCCTTTCTCAGCCTGCTAGACATAGTTCAAAAACCATGCAGTGCACAATAGCTGTCAGGCGTCCCTGCTGGGGAGCTACACATTCTTTGTCATAAATTCAATTATAAAATAAACAACTACCCCCCTATCTCAGGAGTAGTTATATTATAGGTGTTGATTTCCTAAAGTGGTTTAGACTATTCATTCATTAAAGTGAATGGTTACAGAGCTGGGAAAATAATGCAAGAGTTGTGTTCACCTCAACCACCAATCACATGCTAGCCAAAATTCTGTTTTTTATCTCCCTTAGATGTGAATGATTATTCAAAGTCAACAGAGGTCTAGTTTATGTACTAACATTCATATTGGTAAGAAAACACCTTCTGCTCTTCTAGTAAATTAACCCTAACATTTTCAAAGGTGTCAAACCTACAGTTCTTCAAATTAAATATATCCACCTTTAGGTCTGAGTTCTTCTTTAACAATCCTTTTATTTCTCTTAGTTTTCAGAATCCTTATACAATTTGAATGGCCTGTAACTAAAAAAATTAAAATGTATGATGCATGCTACAGTTCACGATACATGCATACTAAGCAGCACTACATTTGATAGCACATTAGCCATCTGGAACCAGAATCAAAATGTTTCCTTAAGGGATAGACATGTCTGTTACATATATGCAATTCATCATGGAGTCCAAGCAAAGCAATACACTTCAGGCTATTATGTCATCATTACTTTTTTGCTTGTCAACTTGAAAGGACAGCCTTCACCAGGTTTCTAGACTTACATATTGAACAAATCATGTTTTAGTAATTTTACAACATATATAAAAGGTGTAAAATTAATACATATCCGAAAGAATATGAGTACTAATTAAGTATGGATCTATATGATAGATAGACCAATATAACAGATTTTTGTGGAGCAAATACCAATGCAATTGGTTGAAAAAAAAACAAGATAGTATAAACTGAAATGTATACATACAATATATATGAAATATATACCAGTTCTGGGTTATAATGTAATTCTAATTATTTGAATGCCAACTTCACTCAGAGCCAATATTTCAGCTTACTATTGCTTGATGTCAAACCAAATCTCATGCTGGTTTATTATATTACTCAGGGACTTCATTAGCAAGACACCTTCCTCAAAATTCCTCCTCTTAACATCCAGAGCCATTTTAAAGTTAAAAGATGGTGTTGCGACCAATTGGTAGAGCTTTATTACTTTTAATAAGCAAACTATTATGAAATCCCCTGCCACTTCTACTAATGTCCTTCACAGGGCTGGTGCAAGGATTTTTGACACCCTAGGTGAAACCTCATTTTGCCGACCCCATTGGCTCCCCCTGACTCCACCCCTTTGCCCTGCCCATGTATACAATGGAGGTCATGGTGCCTCCCCGCCTATTTCATCAGCTGTGGTCCACAGGCCCGCTTCTGCTCCTCTGGACCCAGCCTAAAGGCAAATAGTGGTGGCACTGGCTCGCTTCCTCACACCAGACATGGTCCGCAGGTATATGGACAGGCTAAGGTAGTATAAAGGCAGGCTGGTATAAAGGGGAACTCTGATGTAAGGTGGTCCCTGATGACCAGAGCTCCCTTACATAAGAATCTGCAGCGTCTCCCCTTATATTACAATCCGCAGAGTTCAGATTTACATCACAGCCTGCAGCATCAGTTCACAGTGTAAGGGCAGGGCAAGGGGGAACTCTGCAGACTCTAATTGTTAAGGGCAATTCTGTGGACTATGATGTAAAGGGAAACTCTGATGTAGGGGGGATCTCTGGTCACCCTCCTTCATCAGCATACACAGCATGCATTAAGGTAATGGGGGACACTGATGTAAGAGGATGGGCACTAATATAAGGGGGAACTTTTATATCATTGTTCCCCTTATCTTAGTGTCCCTACTCCCCTCTTACATCAGTGACCCTCTGCAGATTCTTTTCAGCAGATGGCAGTGGCAAGGAAGTCCGTCTGTGGCAGCTGTCATGCACTGACCTAAATTTTCTGGTGCTATCCAGGGCACTGAAGGCAGGAATGGATCCTCTTTTCCTCCCACTCCCCTCCTTGCAGTATTTTTTAAAATTGTGAAAGAGATGCCTTTATGTGCACTGGGTCAGTGGACTGCCCTGCCCCGAGCTGAGCCAAGCCGAGCCCTTCAGTGGACCGCCATGCCCCCTGAGCCGAGCCCTTCAGTGGACCGCCCCGCCCCCTGAGCCAAGCCCTTCAGCGAACCACCTTGCCTCTGCCCGAGCCAAGATGTGGAATGAAATAAATGGCCTGGAGAGAGGAGGTAGGAGCTGGTGGATTGACACAGGAGGATGTATGACAGCCGCTGGATTGACACAGGAGCTTGCCTTGTTCCCGTCCATCGAAAATTATGTACTGGACGAGGACGAGAGCAAAGCTCCCTGTTTTTTTCATTAAGATATCTCTTCTCTGGGTGGGTTCAGCTGCCCCAGCTCTAGGCTGGAGCCTACCTTGCCTATAGATAGCTCCGGCCCTGGTCTTTCGAACGGGGGGGACAAACGCAAACTACTAGAAGACCAGCAAATAATTTAACCTATCAATGTCAACTTTAGATGTTGTTGTAGCATTATCTTACAGTGCCCATACATTTCAGATGCTATTTTTTCTGCACAGACAAAGTGACAGTCTAATATCTAAAAGCAACCCTCAGATAGTTTCAAGCAGCCTATCTGTGGGAGTGTAGTTATCCCGAAGAATAAAAAACCTTCTCTGATTGCAATTTTTCCCCCAGGATGAGTGACCCACTAGAACTGTATATTGAAAGAGAAAACATTCCTCTCTATACCCTTCTGCAAAGTCCCTTGCAAATTTCCCTTGCACTTGACTGGGTAAGCAAAATTATTACAACAGCACCTAAGTTTCATGAACATTTACTTTTCAGAGTGAACATTTACTTTGGTAAGTGAATAGTCTTGGCTCCATTAGTAAATCAACCCCTGTGCCTGCAGGCACTAAACAGAAAAAGTCAAAATTCAAGGGAAATTTAAAAATACAGGTTTGTATCTTGTACATGATTAAATTATTAATGTAAACACAGCTTCACTATATTGAACCTCCACTTTTCCAAGCGAACATGTATACTCCTTCAGTAGCTCATTTTGTTTTGTTTGTACACATCTACAGCAGTTATGTAAAGCAATATTGGGTTCTTGCATATATATATAACTGTGCAGTGTAAAATATTCCTGTATTTGTGGCACCTAGGAGCCCCAGCTGCTGCTTAACTTGGCCCATTGGAATGAATTACATGCGAGTTTTCCAAAACATATGTCCATTGCGTGAAAATGCAAGTACCTGCATTTACATGCATACACCTGTATACATCGTATTTTGTAATTCATTCCTATGGGCAGAATAACTCAGCAGTTGGGGCTCCTGGGTACCACAAATACAGGCATATTTTACTGCCTACAAATACATCCGGGTGGGCATGAGCGCTAAGGAACAGTCCCACAGGATGTGACTTGCCTTGGAAATGATTGCACAAATGTACTAGATGTTTGATTTCTTCTAAAACTGCTTTGGAGCTTAGCAGAATTCTACTTAATAATAAAGCACTTAAGTGTAGTTCTAGCTTCTATGATTTTTCAATTATATATTTTGTTTAACTATATCAGAGTATTCTCCACTATATTGTTTTTCTTATTTTTGGCACTTAGCAATAGGAGGATAAATAAGACTGGTAATAATGAGATTTTTTTCTCTGACCCCCTTTCGCTTGTATCAAACATGTACACTTGAGAGTTACAGAGTTGGAGCATTATAGTACTTTATACCAGTTTTAGATGTTTTCTCTAACAATGCAGAGCCAGTATAGTTATAGAATAGTATATGAAAAAATGTAGTAAAATAGTAATGATATAAATGATATAATGATTTATAAAGCTTAAGATGGTTGATTAAGTAAAACAGTATTAAATGTGGAATTATCCTTTCTTCTTAATTGTTCAACAAGTGTTCATTCAACTTAGACCTCATGTATAACAGTGGGCCTCATTTATCAGACAAAATGAATGTATGCTGTCATATTGATGTGGTGCTCATCACATTATCATAGAATGCATAGGAATTAGAGTTGAGCGAACACCTGGATGTTCGGCGGGTTCGGCCGAACTTCGCGGAAACCTTCGGGTTCGGTACCGAATGTTACCCGAACTTGACCCCGGACCCCGAACCCCATTGAAGTCAATGGGGACCAAAACTTTTCGGCACAAAAATGGCTGTAAAAAAGTTCTGGCAAGTTCTAGAGGGCTTCAAAAGGAAGAAAAATGGGAGATGTTATTAGATCTGCAATCTGTCCCTCAAAGCAATAGTAATCTCTACCTAGTCCAGTATCAGATCGTTCTGTAATCAGATCGTTCTGTAATGCAGGATGAGAGATCGTTCTGTAATCAGATTGTTTTGTAATGCAGGATGAGATGTTATTAGACAATCTGTCCCTCAAAGCAGTAGTAGTAATCTCTACCTAGTTATTATCACTGCAATCTGTCCCTCACAGCAGTAGCTGTAATCTCTACCTAGTTATTAGATCTGCAATCTTTCCCTCACAATCTGTCCCTCACAGCGCCGGCAGCATCCTCTCCCTACACTAACCCGAAAGCATGTGACATGCAGCACTGTGACTCCAGCCTCATATAGAGGCTGGGTCACATGATGCACTGGCCAATCACAGCCATGCCATTAGTAGGCATGGCTGTGATGGCTTCTAGGGAAAACCTGTGAAACGCTTGTTGATTGGCTGCCCTGCAGCTATTCAACATGCGTGATAAAATACCGAACCCAGAACCCGAACCCGGACTTTTTCCTCAAACGTTCAGGTTTGGATTCGGAACACGGACACCCAAAGTTCGGTACGGACCCGAACGTTCGGGTTCGCTCAACTCTAATAGGAATCATTTAGACTTTACAGATTTTGTCCCTGGTTTATTTGTTGGAACTATACATCAGCTCCAGAGAAACTGATTACTATTTGTAACAAAAGCAATTACACTTTAAAGCCTAATTGAACTTTCAGTTTAAATTAGCTAAATAAATTATAGGTGCACCACAACAAAGGGTGTGCAAAGTCTTAAGCCACATGCACTTTGGGAATTTAGCCCCTATGCATCCAATCCCACTATTTTCATGTGCCTGAGCAGAATCCAGCCCCACTGCCTGCAGACTGTCAAAGTATATGACAGACTGAAATACACTGTGGCTGGACACTGTTGGATGCTATACTGAGTGGTACTCATGTTTAGGGCCCTATGCATTCAGGGATATATGCTGGTAATACAGAAAACCTGCATTCTGGACATACAATTCTCAATGCATGGCCTGGATTCCACCTCTGAATTGGCACATATCTGTCCCACTGAAAGTACTGATCATCGACTATCATCAATAGAGTTGAGCGAAACCCAAACTGTAAAGTTCGGGTTCATAGCGGACTTTAGGGTGTCCGTGTCCCAAACCCGGACATTTGAGAAAAAGTCCGGGTTTGGGGTTCGGGTTATTCTTTGTGCCTGTTGAATAGCTGCAGGGCAGCCAATCAACAAGCGTTTCACTCGTTTGCCCTTAGAAGGCATCACAGCCATGCCTACTAATGGCATGGCTGTGATTGGCCAGTGCATCATGTGACCCAGCCTCTATATAAGTTGGAGTCACGTAGTGCTGCATGTCACATTATCTCATACTAATGTAGGGAGAGGATGCTGCTGCTGCTGTGAGGGACAGATTAGCTCTAGAAAATCATCTCATACTAGTGTAGGGAGAGGATGCTGCTGCTGCTGTGAGGGACAGATTAGCTTTAGAAAATCTGTTAAAAACAGCGATTTATTGGTGGGTGGGTGGGTGCTAGAGGAGATTTTTGATAATATAAATATTAACCACCGCACTTGGTCAGACAAGTATAAGTATAAAAAATATATATATGTAGTCTATTAGTAAGTTCTCTTGGTAGAAGAAGGCAGGTAAAAATGCAGGTAAAAATTCCCCATCCAGTGATATAAAAAGTGCTTGTGCTCAAATGGATCAAAGTGCTGATTTCGTGCTTGCTGTGCCCCACATGGATGTGCACTCACCCTTACTCCAGTGACCACCTATCGCTAGCATGGTCTAGAAAGGCTTTTTGGGGAGCGTACCCCGTGGGCTATCCTGTAGTGGTGCACCTCCAGCTCTTTACTCCATCACTTACATGGCCATATATGAGGGAAGAAAACCTCATAGTGCAAGTATATTCTAAAATGTATTGCATAAAAACAAAATAATAATACAAACTCACATTTTATGGTGCCCGCAAATCCCAGCACCGGACATAAGGGCAGCCGATTTGCTTTAGTGGGGAAATCAACCCGTAAAGGATGCATGTAAACCAGTAATTTGGGCCGGCTACCGTTCGTTTCCCCGTCTCGGCAAAGCGGAGATGCGTCGCGATGACGTAATCAAACTTTGACGCGTTTCGGCCAATGAACAGCGCCCATCATCAGGAAGTTCAATTTCCGCCATCTTGGTGAAGGGCATTTATACCCTCACCTCACCAATAATCTGCCGGTATTCCATTTAGTGCAGCTGCCGTTAGGTTATAGGTAGTGTTGAGCGAACCCGGACTGTAACGTTCGGGTCCGTACCGAACTTTAGGGTGTCCGTGGCACGGACCCGGACCCGGACATTTCAAAAATCGTTCGGGTTCTTTAACTTGAAGGACTACTACCCGCGACAAGTAACCGGCTTTGCGCAGTTTCAAACTAATGCAGTAGCGCTGCGTAGAGGCGAAACGGCTCTGCCCCTTTGCTTGCCATCGGCCGGGTTTAATGACCAAATGTACGTAGGAAATGCCCAACTAAAGGGGTGATTTCGTTTAGCCGACGGGAATACAGGCCACGACCCTAAACGCCCGTGGTATTTTACACTCAAACATAATAATAAAACAAAAATACGTTATGTAAAATCTTATATGAACGTGATACTCCAAAAGAAGGGAGTATATACCGGTACATTCACTACCTCATTTCTCGACCTCC
>BLSH010254269.1:141173-155484 GCA_018402905.1 Glandirana rugosa | reverse complement strand
TATTTCCCTGTCCCCATTTTTTTGTAGGGTGCTTGCCCTACCCTTACCCCCATTTTACTTCCTTTTGCAGCCCTCTGGGGCTTTCCAGGACTTTCCTACAGCCATTTTTGTGCCTAAAAGTTCGGGTCCCCATTGATTTCAATGGGGTTCGTTGTCCGTGCGATCGTTCGGGTTCCGTCCGGACCCGGACCCGGACTTTGTCCCGAGGTTCGGACGGACCAGCAGAACCCGAACTTCCAGGTGTTCGCTCAACTCTAGTTATAGGTGCTTACATACTTGGGCATTAACAGTATATCTAAAATAATCAAAATTATATCAGTGCAGAGACATAACATTTGAACCTCAAATAGTGAAAGCGTAGACTGCATAGTACTAATGTAGTATCCGGCCCTAGCTGTTGCACCCATAATAGGAATAACTCTTCCCTCATTATGTGAATGGGAAAGGAACAAGAAGTCCTCTAGTGAAACATAGAAACATAGAAAAGTGACGGCAGAAAAAGACTGAGTAGTCCATCGAGTCTGCCCCTTTTTATTTATTTATTTATTTTTTTTTTTTATATTTTTTTTTACATTAACCTTGTTGTCTGACTATAGATTTATGTTTATCCCAAGCATGTTTGGAGCCATTTACTGTTGACTGTCTCACAACCTCTGTTGGTAGTTTATTCCAATCATCAACCACCCTTTCAGTAAAATAATACTTTCTAAGATTAGTTTTGAACTTCCCACCAGTAAGTTTGAGGTCATGTCCCCGTGTTCTTGATTTTGGTTTCATATTGAAAAGACTGCCCTCCTGAACCTTATTCACCCCCTTGATGTATTTAAAGGTACCAATCATGTCTCCCCTCTCCCTTCTTTCCTCCAGACTGTACATATTAAGTTCCTGAAGTCGCTCTTGATATGTTTTATCCCCCAGACCTTTCACCATTTTTGTTACCCGTCTCTGAACTCGTTCTATTTTATCAATATCTTTTTGTAAGTGTGGTCTCCAGAACTGGACACAGTATTCTAAGTGAGGTTTCACTAAAGATCTATATAGAGGAATCAGAACCTCCTTCCTCCTGCTGGTGATCCCTCTACTGATACATCCCAGAATTCTATAAGCTTTTCCCATTGCCTGGTTACACTGTTTGCTCATTTTGCAATCATCTGAAATAAGCACCCCCAAATCTTTTTCTTCTTTTTTTTTTTTCTCTTTTTTAACATTTGGTTAAAACTGTTTTTATTCAGTACTGCTTGGACCTTGAAGAAGGGGAGATACCCCGAAAGCTTGTCCTGAAAAATTTTATGTTAGTGCAAATAAAAAAAGTATCACGGACAGTACTCAGTTTTCTCTAAAATAATCAAAATTATATCAGTGCAAAGACATAACATTTGAACCTCAACTAGTGAAAGGGTAAACTGCATAGTAATAATGTAGTACCCATAATAGGAATAACTCTTCCCTCATTATGTGGATGGGAAAGGAACAAGAAGTCCTCTAGTGGCCAGTATAATAATTGCCTTGAGTTGTCATTGATTATTACCTAATGAATGTGCATTATAAGTGAATAAATATGAATTAAATGAAATGAATGAATCAAAAAAATGTTTAAATAAACAATGTGTATGATATAGACTCTAAATAATAACAAAATATGAAAAATACATAAAAGTGGAATGATGATGAAGAGTGAAGTGATAATAAATAATAGATGAATTTATATATATATTTGTTGTTTTGTTATCTAATGAAATTATAGTGTGTAATATTAAAATCATAATCTTTTATTTGCATATGCATACCAACTAGTATTCTCCACCATTAGATGTCACTCCCATGTTTTGTACCCACTTCCTTGATAACGAATGTGGGGATTGCGCCTTTATTGACGCCCGTGACAGATATATTTTCCCTAGTTGTTGGAAATGAAACAGTTGAGGTCCAGCTCCACATTTAACCCTAAAGGGGTCAAAGTCTGGAGCTTGAATATCCAACGTGTTTCATTTTGAGATATTTTTTGTATCATATTTGCCCCTCTCCAATGTTTTTGTACAGTGTCTATTGCATAGAAGGACATATCACCGAGGTTCCTATTGTGCACCAGCCTGAAGTGATTGGATACACTGTGCTTAGGAAACCCCTTGATGATATTTGTAACATGTTCACCTATGCGTTTGGACAAAGTTCTGACACGTTGGATACCTGTTTACTCGGTGTAACCTCTTTTTTATACTTTACCAAAAATATTGAAATTCTATACATGATAAACCGTTGCTAAAATATTGTATGAAGTAACAAAATTGGAACTACCTCTATTTTATTATTTTACAAATGTTTGGGGGGCTTTACCTGAACTTCAAGCCTAAAATAATTTTTTAAATGTGTGTGCAAAAAAAGCAAAATAGCTCTGGCAGTGAAAGGGTTAATGGCATCTGCCACCTGCTCTTCCACCATTATCCCCAAAACTCCCAGGAGAAGACACGGATCCTGACAATGATCACCCAGCTCAGGTCCCTGCTATGGAACTCTCTGAACCAGCATCTGCTGATGTACCTCTGGACAGCTGCATTGCCTCTCATCCTTGAAGATGGATCTGACACTCCATGAGATCAACCTTTGGGAGCTCCCCTGTAGACTTTATGCAAGATGAAATTAAAAAGGTTTTCCGGCTTGTCATAGACAGCAGGTTCAAGTGCGTGGAATGTAACAGAGTGCTCATTTACTCACCATGCTCAAATACATACCCCTCATTTCCCACAATTCCCCATGTTCCTGAACACTCCTAGGTAGTATAAAATCCTCTGCTTCCCTCCTCCCTAAGCTCAGAGAGGCCATACCTGATGATGCAGAGGTAGCTTGGAGAATAATCTGCAGCCAGTTGACATGCCATCCTCTGTCAGGACTTGCACACAGGCAGCTGGACTGAAAGCTAATAGTATGCAGCTTCTTCAGAAGACCCAGCTACTGTGGTGAGCCCCTCCACAATTGCTACCAGAATACTCCAGTGTCTTGGACCCATCCAGCTGTTCACCTGTGTTATCCTATTTACCCTGGACTTCACTGTGAGGGACACTGTTTATAAGGACAATTGCAAGTAGCTGTGTTCTGAACTGTTTTACTGAAATAGTGATTGGCAGCATAACTCCCTGTTGTTATAGAGTCTTATAGACACTATACTATACAGCCACATGTTAATTGATTCATTGAGGCATTGCTGCTACACATACCCTACAAAGGAATACAGCAGCATAGTGATGTACACTTTCCTTTACAAGCATGCATAGGACTTGTTACAACTAAGTCCAACGTACTGAGGGTATAACCACTGTACATGTAGGCTTATTCCTTTGTAGTTTTACTATCTAAAAAAAAACTTTTTTTTGCTGTATTTCTGAATCAAGTACATTGGAATCAACTTGTAAAAACGGAAGTAAAGCTATCTATACCAACCAATCACTCTTCTTGCTTAATTTGAAAGATTAACCAGATTGATTGCTATGATCATCTGCTTCACTCTTGTTCTGGGCTCCAATTTTTGAAAATCAGTTACACTGTACTAAAACAAATGTATCCTTGGGATAACAATTTTTGCAAAGACTGGGGAACATGTGCCAAATGTATATGTGGAATTGTAGAGCTCCCTTGTTCTATTTGTGCCGTTTTTTATGCCGTTTGTGGATGATTATCACAATAATCATACCGAGAAAACATGTATTTCATTTAAAAATGGTCCTGTTTTCAAAAGTCCTTAACATACTCTATGTGCTATTTGATATATATGTACTGTATATAGGCAAGAGTGAAGTTCCTTATGCCTATGCCATGAGATGACAGTCACATAATATTGATGCTTTTAGGCAACAAACTTACTGTATACAGTATCTACGGGAAATCGTTATTCTTATCGGTCAACTACTCTCAGGAGAAAAATCTTATACCTGTCCTGATTGCTATTATTCCTCCACCCGACAAGCTGGAGCTGACTTCCTGCTCTCAGCCCTCTGTCCTTGTCCTCTGACACAAAGCTGTATGGTGGGAAAGCTAAAGTTTATTGGCAAATTTGCAGATAGTTTACCCTGGGGTTTGATCATATAAGCACATATTACCACTTTAACAAACCCAAAGGTAGATGTACAGTAGGTTGGGAACCTGATATTAAAAAACTGTCTAGATATTTTAAAATCAAACACTAACTTAACTTTTTGTATTTGATAAGATGGCACCAGGAAGTATGCATGTGTTCATCTCTTTGATCCTTTTGATTTTTACAGTAGTTAAAAGATTTTTTTTGTTTAAAGTTCATATTTTGCTTTTTGCACCTATGCACTTGCCATAATGCATATTTTTGATATGTGTTATATGTGTTTATGCACATTTTTGTGCATTGTTTTATACATAATACTGTATATGCGATGAAGAACATAAATATTCCATAATACAAATATTAAAATACACAAAACTGTATGATTCATGTGTTTAAATGCATTGAATATTCAACTAAATAGGTGTGTGTTGTGCTTATAAATGCTTATAAATTCCCACAAATGCTACATGTCCTAGTATTAAAAATGAATTTGAAATTAATTTTCATTAAGTAAAATGTGTGCATTTTACTGCAGGAAAATGAATAAACGGGCCTTTACTCTCAAGTAATCTTGTCATATGGCATAGTCTTTTAGAGACAGTAAAGTGCTACTGTGAAAGAAAAGTCCCATGATTGCTAATCAAGGTCTGGATCAGGGAAAGCCCCATGCTTCTAAACTGACTGGCCTCAAGAAGTAATTTTTTTATGTTAAAGTATATATAGCCCAAACTTTTTTTAAGGGGTTTGAGAAGAAAAGGATTAGAAACCTTGTCAAGTTTTGTTGTAGATGTGAAATGCCGTTGATGTCCCCCACTAGATAGATTTTTCCTCTCTGCGGTAACCAATGTCACTTAGACAGAAAGTAATAAGAAAGCCAACAATTTTCAGTTGTCACTGGAACATGAGGTACATTTTTTAATAAGAACATCTATTCTGATGGCAACTGTCTAAGAGGTGATTTTGGATAAACATTCACTTTAAATCCTTTAACATAACTCATGTGGTCTTATGTTTTAGGCACAACCACACACCAAAACAATTTCAGCTCTACTGCCAAATGCAGCAATCAAACAACTGTATATTGAGATTGCTGAGATGCTCTTCAAGCATTAAAATTATCATGGGATACAAACTCACTCATTGGAGTTTTTAACTGACTAACTTTATAGTTTTGTTATTCCATGACAATATGTTTTTTTCTTAATGTTTGAGCACGTGGAACAACTACTAATCAACTGTTTTATACTGTACATGTTTAATTAATTATTGCTACTATCAGAAATTTGAATTCATAGCACACCTTGTTTCTTAGAATCCAAAGTACAATATACAGTATATACTGTACATTAGTATTGTCATTAGGATCATTAATGACTATGACTTGCCTAATAAAGTCCTTTATGTTTGCCTTCATTGTAACCTTGTCAGGGTTTAACAGCACATTTCCCAACTGTATATTTCACAATAAAGGCTACACTTGTACAAGTTTATGATTTCAGAGGAAAGTGTCTCTTTGGCTCCCGCTGTCTGCTTCCTTCTCTTTCCATCTTTCTGATACACTCAATAAACTTTATTGGTCTTTGTTATTTTAGTCTTTCCTCTTTCCCAGGATTTGCAGACTTTACACCAAGATTTAAGATGACAATGCAACAGAGGAATAAATAGATAATATAAATAAAGACATAAACAAGCACACTGTTTATTTTTGCTTTTTACAATTTAATAAGGGTATTTTAACCCCCCCCCCCCCTACAATCATAGGGAGCAAAACTGTGGCCCCAAGGTTCATAGCTCTACCCATTCTTCTTATGCTGGAGTTGGCCAGTTACCACCAACCTCCATCTTAGAAATAACATTTGCAACCAGTCAGAACAACTCCTAGTTATAAAATCACATGAAAAATAAGTGTACTAAATACACTCTTTGCCTTCCTTTAATCTGACCCCGACAGAGGGAAGGTTGAGGAAGACAAAGCATTGCAATATTCCGATGTCATCCATACTGCAAAGTAGTTTTTGTACCCTCTTTTTTATCTAGGGTATTAGAAGCAACCTTTATAAATCTTATTTCTTGTACCCACATTTTTTTGTTGGAGAAACTAATCTTTTTTACATTTAACATTTTTGTTTTATTTTGTTACAGTTAGTCTACTCATAGACATTAAATTGTGTTCTAAAAAATTAAAACATATTTTGCAAGAAGAAAGAGTGGTTATAGAAGGTGAATGTACCCTATACAACTGACCAGCAGAGATACAATTTTGCACCTGTTTTGCATCAGATGAGCTATTGTTATCCTTTTCTACTTTTTACATTTCAAAGCCTGACCATAGACATGACTGTTGTGGGGGGTTAGCTCTATGGGGATCACCTTCCCTGGGAAAAAGGCAGTCCAAATGGCAGATTTTCTTAAAAGCTGACTTGTAGCCAGTTTTATTTTAAAAGGTTGCATGAGAATCAAACAAACAAAACAGAAAATAAATCCTTGCCATCCAGGCTCTTACTAAACATTTCCAGTATTCCTAACTGAGCGGTGAAGGGCTTCTCCCAGTCACCCACAAAACAAAGACAATTCAAACCTTTTGTTTCAGTCATAAAGCAAACTTCAGTTCAGTAGCTCTCTCAGGTTTGATGGATCCTGAATGCCATGTCAGAGCAAACCTTTGCTCTACTCCTGTTTATTTATACCACCTGTTGGTGAAAACAAGTGGACCACAAAATCTGGTCCGGAACCAACCCTGCCAAGGTGGCTGGTAAAACTCGGACTGGATTCCACATTAGTTTCCTGCAAATGAGCGCATGCGAGGTGAAACATAACGTCCATCGATCACCTCGCCTTTCATAATGTCACACTGTTTTTTGTTATATAGCGGGTTTTAACCACTGTCAGGTTTTTAACCACTCTATCTACCCGATTGAGGAGGTTTTTGGTGATTCTGTGTAGTTGCTGGGCCAGTAAGAGAGTAGAGTCATCCCAACAGGCATACAGACAGCAATAGAATGCATCCCTATTGAAAAACATGTTTTAACTTTGTTTTGGTGTCCACACTTCCTCATGGAGTCACTGATAGCAAATAAAACTTCATAGAAAAAAAAAGAAAGAGGTTTTGACTAAAGTTAGACTTTGACTTAGATCAAAGACTGTAAACACAATATTATACATGCACATTTTTTTTAAAAAAAGTTTGAAGCATCGTTTTGCTATTATCATTGGCATGTAGGTTTTTCTAAACAAATGATCTTTTCAGTAAATAGGATCTCTACTGTGTATTGTGGTTATTTGCATGAAAAACTGTTTAAAAGTCTGATGTGTCTGTGGGTAGATATTTTAATTATATTATTTTTCATTATTGCTTAATATTGTAGCTGGTCTGTGTCCACTCTGAATACTAACACTCTCTTTTTTCATAGATACCATTGTAATTGGGACTGAAAATGAGAAAAATGTTGCGTTTGAGTTGTCACAGTCCATAAATAGAAGAAACATCTTTCAATAGGGACGCTTGCTTAGTTTGTGGCTGTGGAAAAAAATTATACCACAGGTTGCATATGACAGACAGTACTGCCGCCAAACACAACTCAGTAAATCACCTTGCAACCACATGTAATGGTGCAGCGTTTAAGCGTTAAAACAGTCATATTTTCTTACTTGCCTGTAAAGTGCCTCTGAAAAGCGATCCAGCATCCCCCAATAGGTCAAAGGAAACAAAAAAACTGACAGGTGTTTAATCATTGCCTAGCCTATCCAAAACAAAACTAAAAACAAACAAAGATTGTCTTTAACTTGGCTTGGCTAACGGGCGGCCTATGCAGGCAAGGCGATGTACTGCGCACTTCCCGCCAACACTATCAGCAGATCCCGGCCAATGATTCATGGTGATAATCAACACAGGGCTGTGTACAGTGGGGATGATCTCTCTGTTTCTTATCCCTGCAAAAAAAAAGGGATACGAAACAAAGAGATATTTAAAAAAAATCTGTGCACTTTACACACATTAACATTTGTTGGACATACAAGTAACCCTTTAATCACCCTAGAGGTTAACCTCTTCCCAACCAGTTTGATTAATAGAGTGCTACTGAGGTGAATGAGGCAGGCATAGAGCCGACACAGACGCGCCGAGCGGCGCTCGGTGTATCCACACTGCACCGTATCACACCGGCCTATCACATTGAAAACCGATTCTGGGATCCATTTGGCAGAAGGTTGAGTACACTGCTCAGCTATCAGGTGTCAGCACGGGAAGCCAGCACTTGGACACGGATGAGATCCCTCTATATCTCTTGTATGCCTCTTCCTTGTGCTCTGCCAATACCAGTGGAGCCTGCCAGGCAGCTATTTCAGTGAATGATTACTGCAGGTAGTCATTATGTGATCCATCGGGTCCCACTACCACTGGACAATCACAGCCTTGAGCACGGCGTGTGTTACATTGATTGCTCAATTACCAGTTAACCACTTCAGCCCCAGAAGGATTTCCCACGTTAGGACCAGAGCACTTTTTGCGATTCGGCACTGCGTTGCTTTAACTGACAATTGCGTGGTCGTGCGCCGTTGTACCCAAACAGGGTACCTACAGGTAAGCCTTATTATAGGCTTACCTGTAGGTTAAAGTGGTTGTCATGACTTGACAACCACTTTAAGAAATGGTATGTACATGAAAATTATTTAAAGATCAATGTTAGGTGCCGTTATTGTAAATGGAGTGCATTTAGTAGGACCAGTGGCAGTTTTGCCATGTGGAGCGTTTCCATGTAGTTTACAAAGATGGACATGTAAATACTGTAGTATGTAATGAGAAATGCGCGTCCAATTAAGCACTTCAGCCCCGGAAGGATTTCACACTTTAGGACCAGAGCACTTTTTGCGATTCGGCACTGCGTCGCATTAACTGACAATTGTGCGGTCATGCGACGTTGTACCCAAACTAAATTTGCGTCCTTTTTTTTTCCACAAATAGAGCTTTCTTTTGTTGGCATTTGATCACCTCAGCACCATTTCTGATCATCGCTATAAACAAAAGAAGAGCGACAATTTTGCAAAAAAAAACAACTTTTTGCTAAAGTACAAATCCAAATATATATATAAAAAAACATTTTTTTCATTTTTTTCAAACATTATTTTTTTTGGCTGATTTATACTCTTCCTCATATTTTTGGTAAAAAAATTGCAATCTGCGTTTATTGATAGGTTTGCGCAACAGTTGAAGCATTTACGGATGATGAGAATTAATTTCTGGGTTTTTTTTTTATGTCGGACCATTTTGACACCTTTTTTTTAAACCATTGACATTTATACAGCGTGCTATAAAAATGCAGTTTACTGTGTAAATGCCATTGGCAGTGAAGGGGTTAACCTGGAGGGGGCGCTCTAAGGGTTAACTGTGTTCCCTGGGGTGTTCTAACTGTGTGTGGGCTGGGCTGGCTGGGGGAAGGGCGTGATCACAGCTTCCATATATATGAAGCCTGTGATCACAGCCCTTCCCCCTCTACCAGAACAGAGATCCGTGTTTACTTACATGGACCTCCGTTCTTTCACTGCGGGGGGGCCATAGCGGGTAGCCGGTGGTGATCGAGTCTGCCCTACCCGCTCCCTGGCCCCCCAACACAGTGAGCGTCGAGCGCGCCTCCGGTGGCGCGCGGGCGCTCACAGTGCGGGAAATCGCAGCCGCCATCATATGACAGCAGTTTGTGATATCGAGCCATTTTGTCGCCGTCAGCAAGTGGTTAATAACAAATTTTTAAGAATATATGCGCATTTGCTATCTCCATAACTAGAACAGTTAGGAAAATATAACTAGAATTGTTTATGGGTATCCTCTCACCATTTTCCCAAAAAAAAAAAAGAATGTATTTTTTTTTAAACAGACCTTGCATTCATTTTTTATAATTTAGACCCGAGCCCACAACCTTTGTGAAAACATTCCATTAAACATAATTAAAAAAAAAAAAAACAGGTAGAGAAAAATAATAATATATTTACCTTACACTCTGGCTTCCATCTGTAACAACTAAATTAAGGAGATGTCAAAGGTAAAGTTGAGCGGACACCTGGATGTTCGGGTTCGTCGGGTTCGGCCAAACTTTGCGGAAAAGTTTGGGTTCGTTACCGAACTTGACCCGAACTTGACCCCAGACCCTGAACCCCAATGAAGTCAATGGTGACCTGAACTTTTGGGCACAAAAATGGCTGTAAAAAAGTCCTGGAAAGGGCTAGAGGGCTGCAAAAGGAAGCAAAATGGGGGTAAGAGTAGGACAAGTGCCCTGCAAACAAATGTGGATAGGGAAATAACTTAAAATCACACAAAAAAAATAAAAATGGGAGGAGGAGGTGGATGTGGAGTAGGAGCCTAGAGGTTGACTAGGCCGTGACTGTGGCAGTGTAGGTGGAAGTGGCGGTGGAGGAGGAGGTAGCCAACACTGTTTTTTGTTTGTTTGTTATTTTTTTCTTATTGGGGTAGACCCCAAAATATTGAGACATATTAAAAAAAAAACAAGTATACCAATGGCTGTGTGAGGCCGGTCTAAATGCATATTCTGCACAAGGTACAGACAAGTCTTGTGGGATCCATGCCTGGTTCATTTTAATAAACGTTAGCTGGTCTACGTTGGCTGTGCACAGGCGGCTGCGCTTGTCTGTGATAACGCCCCCTGCCGTGCTAAACACACGTTCAGACAATACACTGGCTGAAGGGCAGGCCAGTACCTCCAAGGCATAAAGGGCAAGCTCAGGCCATGTGCCCAATTTGGAGACCCAGAAGTTGAAAGGGGCAGACCCATCAGTCAGTATGTGTAGGCGTGTGCACACATACTGTTCCACAATGTTGCTGAAATGCTGCCTCCTGCTAAGACGTTGCCTATCAGCTGGCGGTGCTGTTTGTTGTGGCATGCTGCTGACAAAGCCTTTCCACATTTCGGCCATGCTATCCCTGCCTTCTGAGGTGCAGGCGGGGCCACATCTGTATTGGTGACCTCTTCCTCCTCCTCCACCTTCACCTTGTGCTTCCACTGAGCCCCCGGTGTCATTTGGGAATACCCTCAGCAGCGCGTCTACCAGCGTGTGCTTGTAGTCGCGCATCTTCCGATCACGCTCCATTGAGGGAATTAAGGACGGCACGTTGTCCTTGTAACGGGGATTCAGCAGGGTGGCCACCCAGTAATCAGCACTAGTTAAAATGCGGGTAACTCGGCTGTCATTGAGCAGGCACTGCAGCATGTAGTCGCTCATGTGTGCCAGGCTGCCCAGAGGCAAAGACAAGCTGTCCTCTGTGAGAGGTGTATCATCTGTGTCCTCCGTATCCCCCCAACCACGCTCCAGTGATGACCACGAGCTGCGTTGGGTGCCACCCTGCTGTGAACGTGGTTCCTCCTCCTCCTCATCCTCTTCCTCGTCCTCATCATCCTCCAGAACTGTGCCCTGGCTTGAAAATGTATTACCTGGCCTATGCTGATGCAGGAACCCACCCTCCGAGCCACTTGTGAATGACTGGCCTGATAACCATGGAAATGACCCCTCTTCCACCTCCTCTTCCTCCTGTACCACATCCTCTTCCATCATCGCCCGAAGTGTTTTTTAAAGGAGACATAAAAGTGGCATAGTAACACTGAGAACAGCGTCATCGGCACTGGCCATGTTGGTGGAGTACTCAAAACACTGCAAAATGGTACACAGGTCTCGCATGGAGGCCCACTCATTGGTGGTGAAGTGGTGCTGTTCCTCAGAGCGATTGACTTGTGTGTGCTGCAGCTGAAACTCCACTATTGCCTGCTGCTGCTCGCACAGTCTCTCCAGCATGTGCAAGGTGGAGTTCCACTTTGTGGGCACATCGCATATGAGACGGTGAGCGGGAAGGCCGAAGTTCCGCTGCAGCGTAAACAGGCGAGCAGCAGCAGGATGAGAACGCCGAAAGCGCACACAAATGGCCCACACTTTCTGCAGCAGCTCTGACATATCCAGGTAGTTATTTAGAAATTTCTGCACCACCAAAATCAGCACATGCGCCAGGCAAGGGATGTGCGTCAAACCGGCAAGGCCCAGAGCTGCTACAAGATTTCGCCCATTATCGCACACCACCAGGCGCCTCAGGCCCACCAGCCACTACATTTGCCCAGTGTGCCGTTAGCGAGATATAGCGTCCCTGCCTGTGCTTACTGGTTCATGTATCAGTGGTTATGTGGACCTTGCCACAGATGGCGTTGCACAGTGCACACTTGATCTCGTCCCCGACTTGTTTGTGCAGGGAAGAGATGGCTCACCTGGAAAAGTAGTGGCGGCTGGGAACCACGTACTGTGGGACAGCCACCGCCATCAGGTTTTTAAAACTGTCCATGTCCAACAGACGGAATGACAGCATTTCAAAGGCCAAGAATTTTGAAATGCTGGCATTCAGGCCCAGGGATCGCAGGTGGGTAGGGAGGTACTTCCCTCTTTCTTTCCAGTGTTTGGGAGATGGAGAGTTGTAAGCTTCCATGGGACCACGTGTAAAAGATTGGGGACGGTGGCTGACATGGTGGCGTTGCTGTCACATCGTCTGTTTGCTGGGTGGCAGGTGACATTGGCACTGTAGAGGTGTAAGAAGAGGCCGAGGCAGCAGCAGAAGAGGAAGCAGGAGGAGGCTGAGACCTTTCTTGGATTTTGAGGTAATTATTCTAATGCAGCTCGTGGTTTGAATTTAGATGCCTGGTCATGCAGGTTGTGCTCAGGTTTAGAACATTTATGCCTCGCTTCAGGCTCTCATTGCATAGCGTGTAAACCACTCGTGTCTTGTCGTCAGCACATTGTCGGAAGAACTGCCACGCCGGGGAATGCCTTTGAGCTGCCTTTGGTGTGCTAGGTCCCTGGGTGCGGTGGATAGTATCAGGCATACTGTCTATGGGACGCTCGCTCCACTTTTGCAACCTGCTTCCTCTTTTGCTTAGCTGGTGCCTCTGTGCGACCACCACCTCTTCCTCCAAACTGAACACGTCACTTGCGTGACCTTCATTCCATGTGGGGTCTAGGACCTCATCATCCTCCTCCACATCATCTTCCACCCACCCTTCACCACTGCCCTCCTTGTCAGTCTGCACACTGTGGAAAGCCGCAGCAGTTGGCACCTGTGTTTCATCATCATCAGAGATGTGCTGTGCTGGTGTTTCCATGTCCTCATCTTGCAAGAGAAGTGGTTGGGCATTGATGCACTCAATGTCTCCCACTTCTGGGGCAGGGCTATGTGGATGGCCCACTGAAAGCACACCAGGAGAGTAATCAAAAAGCATAAGAGACTGTTGCATGACTTGGGGCTCAGACTGCTTGGCTGATTTACAAGGTGCTGAGGTGAAAGACAGATGGCCCTGGGGTTCAGGTGCAAAATCTGAGCTTCCATCAAGGGACCGGGTGGGAGACAATGTGAAGGAACTGGAGGCATTGTCAGCCACCCAATCGACTATCGCCTGTACTTGTTCAGGCTTCACCATTCATAGAGCGGCATTCCGGCCTACCATATAACATTGAAAGTTCTGTTGGCTACTCGCACCTGAAGAACGTGTTTCACTTGTGCGTGTAGCTGGCACAAATCAGCCACATCCTCTCCTTGCAACAGGAACTTCACCAACACCACCAACACCGGCAGCACCACGAACACGTCCATTACTTGACGCTCTCCTCATTCTGGCCGCAAATGTACTATGTAGCACTATTTATTTATACAAAAAAAAGAAGAATAAATTCTTCTTTTTTTTTGGAAAACAGCAACGTAGACGCACTTTTTATTTTTGTGCAAGAAATGCACTGCTCAAACCAGCAGCATGAACCTCTCCCTACACCAGATGATATGATTTTAGAACAATAATCTGTCCCTCACAGCACCAGCAGGAACCTCTCCCTATAGCAGTAGGAGATGATTTTAGAACAATAATCTGTCCTTAAAAGGAGCAGAAGGAACCTCTCCCTATAGCAGTAGGAGATGATTTTAGAACAATAATCTGTCCCTCACAGAACCAGCAGGAACCTCTCCCTCTAGTAGTATTTGATGATTTTAGAATAATAATCTGTCCCTCACAGGAGCAGCAGGAACCTCTCCTTATAGCAGTAGGAGATGATTTTAGAACAATAATGTGTCCCTCACAGCACCAGAGGAACCTCTCCTATAGCACTAGGAGATGGTTTTAGTACAATAATCTGTCCGCAGTAGGGATGACGATATTCCTCTCCAAGGACGACGAGGACACTCCCTGTCTAATAATAAGATTTTAGTAGTTTATG
>BLSH010254269.1:127443-141138 GCA_018402905.1 Glandirana rugosa | reverse complement strand
AACCTCTCCCTATAGCAGTAGGAGATTATTTTAGAACAATACTCTATCCCTCACAGCACCAGCGAGAACCTCTCCCTATAGCAGTAGGAGATGATTTCAGAAAAATAATCTGTCCATCAAAGGAGCAGCAGGAACCTCTCACTCTAGCAGTAGGAGATGATTTTAGAACAATAATCTGTCCCTCACAGCACCAGCAGGAACCTCTCCCTCTAGCAATATGTTATGAATTTAGAACAATAATCTGTCCCTCACAGCACCAGCAGGAACCTCGCTTTATAGCAGTAGGAGATGATTTTAGAACAATAATCTGTCCCTCACAGCGCCTGCAGGAACCTCTCCCTATAGCAGTAGGAGATGATTTTAGAACAATAATCTGTCCCTCACAGCACCCGCAGGAACCTCTCCCTCTAGCAGTATGTGATGTTTTTATAACAATAATCTGTACCTCAAAGGAGCAGCAGGAACCTCTCTCTATAGCAGTAGGAGATAATTTTAGAACAATAATCTGTCCTTAAAAGGAGCAGAAGGAACCTCTCCCTATAGCAGTAGGAGATGATTTTAGAACAATAATCTGTCCCTCACAGAACCAGCAGGAACCTCTCCCTCTAGCAGTATTTGATGATTTTAGAATAATAATCTGTCCCTCACAGGAGCAGCAGGAACCTCTCCCTCTAGCAGTATTTGATGATTTTAGAATAATAATCTGTCCCTCACAGGAGCAGCAGGAACCTCTCCTTTTAGCAGTAGGAGATGATTTTAGAACAATAATGTGTCCCTCACAGCACCAGAGGAACCTCTCCTATAGCACTAGGAGATGGTTTTAGTACAATAATCTGTCCGCAGTAGGAACCTCTCCTTATAGCAGTAGGATATGATTTTAGAACAATAATCTGTCCCTCACAGCACCATCAGGAACCTCTCCCTCTAGCAGTATGTGATGATTTTAGAACAATAATCTGTCCCTCAAAGGAGCAGCAGGAACCTCTCCCTATAGCAGTAGGAGATTATTTTAGAACAATAATCTGTCCCTCACAGCACCAGCGAGAACCTCTCCCTATAGCAGTAGGAGATGATTTTAGAAAAATAATCTGTCCATCAAAGGAGCAGCAGGAACCTCTCACTCTAGCAGTATGTGATGATTTTAAAACAATAATCTGTCCCTCACAGCACCAGCAGGAACCTCTCCCTCTAGCAATATGTTATGATTTTAGAAAAATAATCTGTCCCTCACAAGAGCAGCAGAAACCTCTCCCTATAGCAGTAGGAGATTATTTTAGAACAATACTCTATCCCTCACAGCACCAGCGAGAACCTCTCCCTATAGCAGTAGGAGATGATTTCAGAAAAATAATCTGTCCATCAAAGGAGCAGCAGGAACCTCTCACTCTAGCAGTAGGAGATGATTTTAGAACAATAATCTGTCCCTCACAGCACCAGCAGGAACCTCTCCCTCTAGCAATATGTTATGAATTTAGAACAATAATCTGTCCCTCACAGCACCAGCAGGAACCTCGCTTTATAGCAGTAGGAGATGATTTTAGAACAATAATCTGTCCCTCACAGCGCCTGCAGGAACCTCTCCCTATAGCAGTAGGAGATGATTTTAGAACAATAATCTGTCCCTCACAGCACCCGCAGGAACCTCTCCCTCTAGCAGTATGTGATGTTTTTATAACAATAATCTGTACCTCAAAGGAGCAGCAGGAACCTCTCTCTATAGCAGTAGGAGATAATTTTAGAACAATAATCTGTCCCTCACAGCACCAGTAGGGACCTCTCCCTATAGCACTAGGAGATGATTTTAGAACAATAATCTGTCCCTCACAGCACCAGCAGGAACCTCTCCCTCTAGCAGTATATGGTGATTTTAGAACAATAATCTGTCCCTCACAGCACCAGCAGGAACCTCTCACTCTAGCAGTATGTGATAATTTTAGAACAATAATCTGTCCCTCAAAGCACCAGCAGGAACCTCTCCCTATAGGACTAGGAGATGATTTTAGAACAATAATCTGTCCCTCACAGCACCAGCAGGAACCTCTCCCTATAGCAGTAGAAGATGATTTTAGAACAATAATCTGTCCCTCACAGCACCTGTAGGAACTAGGTAGCACTAGGAGATGATTTTAGAACAATAATCTGTCCCTCACAGCACCAGCAAGAACCTCTCACTATAGCAGTAGGAGATGATTTTAGAACTATAATCTGTCCCTCACAGTACCAGCAGGAACATCTCCATATAGCAGTAGGAAATGATTTTAGAACATTAATCTGTCCCTCACAGCACCACAGGAACCTCTCCCTATAGCAGTAGGAGATGATTTTAGAACAATAATCTGTCCCTCACAGGAGCACCAGGAACCTCTCCCTATAGCAGTAGGAGATGATTTTAGAACAATAATCTGTACCTCACAGCACCAGCAGGAACCTCTCCCTATAGCACCTAGAGATGCTTTTAGAACAATAATCTGTCCCTCGCAGCACCAGCAGGAACCTCTCCCTCTAGCAGTATGTGGTGATTTTAGAACAATAGTCTGTCCCTCACAGCACCAGCAGGAACCTCTGCCTATAGCAATAGGGGATGATTTTAGAACAATAATCTGTTCCTCACAGGAGCAGCAGGAACCTCTCCCTATAGCAGTAGGAGATTATTTTAGAACAATAATCTGTCCCTCACAGCACCAGCAGAAACCTTTCCTATAGCAGTAGGAGACGATTTTAGAACAATAATCTGTCCCTCACAGCACCAGCAGGAACCTCTCCCTATAGCAGTAGGAGATGATTTTAGAACAATAATCTGTCCCTCACAGCACCAGCAGGAACCTCTCCCTATAGCACTAGGAGATGATTTTAGAACAATAATCTGTCCCTCACAGCACCAGTAAACTGTACCTAGTCCAGTATCAGATGGTTTTAGAATGCTAAGCTTTCCCCTCACAGCACCACCAGGAACCTGTCTGTAATGCAGAATGAGATGATATCAGATTGGTAATCTATCCCTCACAGCACTAGTAAACTGTACCTAGTTCAGTATCAGATCGTTTTAGAATGCTAAGCTTTCCCCTCACAGCACTGCCAGGAACCTCTCTGTAATGGAGGATGAGATGATATTAGATTGGTAATCTATCCTTCACAGCACTAGTAAACTCTACCTAGTCCACTATCAGATTGTTTTAGAACGCTAAGCTTTCCCCTCACAGCACCGCCAGGAATTTGTCTGTAATGCAGGATGAGATCATATTAGATCGTTAATCTATCCCTCACAGCGCCGGCAGCATGCTCTCCCTACACTAGTCTGAGACGATGTGACACGCGGCATACGTGACTCCAGCTCATATAGAGGCTGGGTCACATGATGCACAAGCCTATCACAGCCATGCCATTAGTAGGCATGGCTGTGATGGCTTCTAAGGGCAAACTAGTGAAACGCTTATTGATTGGCTGCCCTGCAGCTATTCAACAGGCGCCAAAAATAGTCTGGGTCACATGATGCACTGGCCAATCATAGCCATGCCATTAGTAGGCATGGCTGTGATGGCTTCTAAGGACAAACGAGTAAAATGCTTGTTGATTGGCTGCCCTGCAGCTATAGAAAAGGCACAAAACATACCCGAATACCGAACCCGGACTTTTTTTCAAATGTACGAGTTCGGGTTCGGGCACAGACACCCCAAAGTCCGGTACGGACCCGAACTTTACAGTCCGGGTTCGCTCAACTCTAGTCAAAGGCCTTCCATCAAGATCCTGAAAAAACTGTGGATCCCAAATCTTGTAAGAAGATGCACCACAGTGTTTCCTATTTCGCCCTAATTAGGGAACATAACCTTGTTCAGGCCATATGGCCATATGGCCAGTGCTTACATTTCTAAGGGCATCTGATTACACGATCTCTGATAAAGGGTACTCAAAAAAGTGGTTGCTAGATGTAAAGTGTACCACATTATGCTCCTAAAATTTTCCACGTCTCACATTTCCTTTTTTGATGTTGACCTTATGAATAAAATGTTGTGTATATCAGTAACCTCTAAGTATAAAAAAATATTTTTGTAGAAGCTTTTTCCATACATTTTCTATGCAGTTTTACTGATTTGTTACTTGAGAACTGGTGTGTTTGAGTATATATGGACTAACAATCTTTATGTGGACTAATCCACCAGAAAAAAATATTTGCAACCTTTGTACATTTTGCACTTTCAAAATGTATGTTTTGCATGCAAAAGTACATCTATATACACACCTTCTCTATTGTTTTGAAATATACCTTTTATTTCTAAGATATTCATACTTTCTTACCGGTTTCCTTTACTCCTAAATTCTGTTATTAACTTTGCTCTTTTCATATCTATGAACTTCCTCCATTCTTCTCACAACAGTTCTGTCTACTCTTTCTGCTTCTTGCCACAAGATAACAAAAATACTTGAAAAGCTTGATGTACTGATATAGTTTTACATTTCTTTGGAGTAGACTGCTGTGAAGGCCTGTTGTTTTGCAAGGACCCTAAACAATACAAAAAATCTTCTCAAGATTTTCATTTCAGTGCTGTGGGTATAGATATCAGTTAAATACACAATTAAAAAAGATTGTCCTTTATGTGTCCACGGGGAGTTGTTTCAGAAATCTGATCACAATGCACATTTCTACTAACTCTTTCATATAGTTGACAGAATGCATTCTTGTGTTTCTCCGGTAGGGGAAAAAGAAATAATACCTAGAACACATACTGTAGCAGAAGCTCCTAACTTTCTCCTACAGTTAATGACACATAAACGTAGCATGTGTGAATATGTACAGTAAATTACATAATTTAAAACAGCAGGAGTAGAAGTGCTAAAAGTTCCAAATTGTAACAATTTCAATATTAGCCAAGAGTCTCTTTTGATTTGATATAATGCTAATGGTGGTTATTACAAAGATTTCTTGCAGCCTTGGACAGGACCTTGGTATAACACAAAAGGATGAAAACATGTAAGCCTGAAATATTTTTTGCGGAGGGGGGGTGAGGCGAAGGAACAAATCCATAGATGTTGGATTAGCTTGATAAATACAGTGACCTTTCCATCAAAATGGCTGTCGTCATTTATGAAAAAGGAAGGAGTGAGACAGAGAAACATAATGCTTTTTTGGTTTCTTTAAAGCAATTATGCTAACTAGTATCACACTGAGAGTGGATTAGGCTTGATGGACAATCAAAGACAATACTTGCTTTATGGTAAAAGGTGTGCAGAGATATAGGCACTAGAGCTATAGAGTTATTAAGCTTACCTGCAGGAGGCCCATATGACTAGTGAGTTGCAAGTTAGTCTAAGATGCTAAAGTATAGAAAAAAAGCTTAGTCACTATTATAAGGTCTTCAATGACATCTTATAACACATTGACTCTTAAGCAAAGCCCATAATGCAAATATGCTTGTGACAGGTTCTACTTAGTGTTTGTCATTCAGTGTAGCAGCCATGACACCTGGCTGAGTAAAAATCCCAGTGGGAGGTTTGCACTTGGCCAACCAGCAGGATATGGGCACCTGCAGTATTTCAAAAGGCAAAACTAAAGATTAAATTGGCAGAAAGGACTGACAGAATAAGTCATTCTATAAACTGAAATTCTGATTATTTCAAACAAAAGAATCAAATTAGAAGGTAAAATCAATAGATAGTGTATTGTACACCATTACCAATACTACAGTACTTCTATGGAATTTTACACTGAATAAATTAAACACAATTTCCAAGTAAAACAAGCATTTTTTAAAACCTTAACAGGATTCATTTTTTAACTCAGCCTTAACAGATAAATCATTTATTTTTTTTAACCTAAAATTGCTTTGCAGGCAGATAAATATTGTAACATGTTTAATATTTGTTATCTATAGCATTGTGATATAATATTTAAATACCACCATTGCACTTCACAACTTCATTGTATATGGAATTTTGGAGCAAAGTGTTGAGCCGGATTTTTGTGCTGCTTTAAAATTCTGAAGATATACAAAATATCTTGTAAAATATGCAATTAGGTTTGATGCAGTGATGGCCATTGGTTATGTTAGAATAATAATAATAAAAAGTATAACTGATATTTGGATGATGATATAACATGAGCCTAATAACTTTGCTCATGTGATATCATCTTCCAAATATCAGTTATATTCTATAAGTCTGGGTTCACACTATCTGACAAAAAAACGGTCCAACTTTGATCCTACTTTGCTGTGCGATTTAGGTCCTACATAGGGTAAAAGTCGGACCGATTTTCTGTGAATAGGGATCCGACTTTGATCCCGACAATACCAGGCACCTTGTGCTCTGGGGATCTTGAAGGGGAACTCCACACCAAATTTTTTAAAAAATGGCATGGGGTACCCCTCCAGGAGCATAACAGGCACTTTGGTCTGGTACGGATTTTAAGGGGAACCCCCACGCCAAAAAAAACCGGCGTGAAGTCCCACCAAAATCCATACCAGACCCTTATCCGAGCACGCAGCCTGGCAGGCCAGGAAAGGGGGTGGGGATGAGCGAGCGCCCCCCCACCTGGACCATACTAGGCCACGTGCCCTCAACATGGAGAGTATGGGTGCTTTGGGGCAGGGGGGTTCTGCGCCCCCCACCCCAAAGCACCTTGTCCCCATATTGATGAGGACAAGGGCCTCTTCCCGACAACCCTTGCAGGTGGTTGTGGGGGTCTGCGGGCGGGGAATTATAGGAATCTGGAAGCCCCCTTTAACAAGGGGACCCCCAGATCCCGCCCCCCACCCTATGTGAATGAGTATGGGGTACATTGTACCCCTACCTATTCACCTGAAAAAAAAGTGTACAATAAAAACCACACTACACAGGTTTTTAAAATATTTTATTAAATCAGCTCTGGCATCTTCTCCCCTCTCTAGCTCTTTTTTCTTCTGCTCTTTTGCGGGGTCTTCTATCTTCTGAGGGGTCTTCTTTCTTCTCCTTCTCTGCAGCATCTTCTGCTATTTTGTCGGTCTTCTGCGCTGTCCTCTTCCCTCTATTCTTCCTCTCTTCTTCTTCCCATGTTGACACAATGCGATCTCCTTCACAAATGCCCTCTCCGCTGTGTGCTGTGCCTTATATTAGCATGGGGCAGGGCCACCCGCTAACATCACCCAGAGGCCCCAACCCCTATGATGTCACATCCTGGGGCGGAGCTGTGAATGGGTTCATTCTCATAGGGTGGGGGGCCGGGATCTGGGGCCCCTTGTTAAAGGGGGCTTCCAGATTCTGATGAGTCCCCACTCGCAGACCCCCACAACCACCGGCAAGGGTTGTTGGGAAGAGGCCCTTGTCCTCATCAAATAATGGGACAAGATGCTTTGGGGTGGGGGGCACAGAGCCCCCCCTGCCCCAAAGCACCCATACTCCCCATGTTGAGGGCATGCAGCCTGGTATGCTCCAGGAGGGGGGCACTCGCTTGTCCCCACCCCCTTTCCTGGCCTGCCAGGCTGCATGCTCGGATAAGGGTCTGGTATGGATTTTGGGGGGATTTAAGGGGGTTCCCCTTAAAATCCGTACCAGACCAAAGAGCCTGGTATGATCCTGGAGGGGGACCCCATGCCATTTTTTTTTTAATTTGGCTTGGAGTTCCTTCCCCTTCAAGATACCCAGAGCATAAGTTGCATGCCAAAGTCAGATCAGTGAAGACAATGATCCGACTTTGATCCGACTTCAATGCCTTTCAATGGGCTAAAGTAGGATCAAAGTCAGACAAAAGTAGTACAGGAACCTTTTTCAAAGTCGGTCTGACTTTGAAAAACACAAGTCGGACCAGTTAAGACGGCTCTCATAGGGAATCATTGTTTTTGTGACGTAATGCGACTTGTGCTCCTAATGTCGGTCTGAGAATCAGACTAGTGTGAACCTAGCCTAACATGCAAATAGGTAGCTAATTAAGATGTCCTTTCACTGGAAAGTGTTAATGGCTGTTAACCCATTATCCATATTAGTGCTTCCTTTTTTTTTTTAATTATTTTTCTTAGCATGTTTTAAAGCCCATAGACATCATGTAGAAAAGTGTGTTAAGTAAGGACAATTATATATATATATATATATATATATATATATATATATATATATACACTGTTTATATATATATATACTGTATATATTTGTCACATTCAATCATGCAATTCGTTTTAATCTACCTGCACCATTTCTACTAAGCTGAAATGAAATTCACAGACAAGAAATGTGTTACATCAAGCCAGCCAAGCTCATACAGTAGAGCTCCTAGAAGTTCTTATGCATGAACCTAAGCTCTTTGGTTTCACTGCTGCAGTAGGACCTTCTTGCTGGAACAGGTACCTTCCTATGTTCTCTTATATTGGATGGTAGTTTTCAGTATTTCATATTTTTATTAATCATTATATTGATTTACAGTACATAGTACTCATCTCTAACCAAAGGGACCTATGTGAAACTTCAACAAAATGGAACACCTATCATCAAATTTAATATAGACTTACAAGCTGTTGAAACTGTCCTAATTATCTATTACTACTTCATTTGTTTATGTATTGCTTTAAAACGTTACTATTTTTTATTAAAACTCGCTGCATTTATTGTATTCATTTCAGTCAGGCCTGACCAAAAACACTACTCAAACTTGGAAGTTCATAGAAAATTCATGTTATTCTGTAAGCATTCACAGGTCATTATTGAATACTCATATCACCAAACCCAAGACTTTTGACTTAAAATTAGAATTTTTGCTGAATCCATTATGATGGTCAACCCAGAGATTCATTCTTTTTCATGTAAAAAAAAACAATATTGCTGTGACTTTACAGTTATACAAGAAACGAAAAAGCTACAAAAGACAGAGAGAAGGCAAAGGTTTTGAATATATTCTTGTTCTCAGTCTTCACAAAGGAAATGGGGGGATACAGTGACCAAGACTGTAATGTTAATGTTAATAACACGTCACAGAAAGCATCCTCATGGCTAACAGAAGACAGAATCAGAAATAGGCTTGAAAACTTAACATAAATTAGTCTCTGGGACCAGATGGCTTAAACGCTAGGGTCCTTTACCACTTAGAAACCAGAAGGATTTCCCACGTTAGGACCAGAGCACTTTTTGCGATTCGGCACTGCGTCGCTTTAACTGACAATTGCGTGGCCGTGCGACGTTGTACCCAAACTAAATTTGCGTCCTTTTTTTCCTACAAATAGAGCTTTCTTTTGGTGGTATTTGATCACCTCTGCATCATTTCTGATCACCGTAATAAACAAAAAAGAGTGACAATTTTGCAAAAAAACAATATTTCTGACTTTTTGCTAAAATACATATCCAAAAAAAAAATATTAAAAAAAATGTATTCATCAGTTTTGGCCGATTTATATTCTTCCTCATATTTTTGGTAAAAAAATTGCAATCAGAGTTTATTGATTGGTTTGGCAAAAGTTGCTATGTTTACAAACCATGAATTCATTTCTGGTGCTTTTACAATTTTTTTTTTTAACAAGTAATGCCGGCAATCTGCAATTTTTACTGTGATTTTGGGGTGGACATGTTGGACATTTTTTACACTTTTTTGGGACATTTATACAGCAAACAGAAATTTAAATATCCACTGATTACTGTGTAAATGTCATTGGCAGTGAAGGGGTTAACCTGCAGGGGTGATCTAGGGTTAACTGTGTTCTCTAGGTGTGTTCTAACTGTGAGGGGCTAGGCTACCAGGGGCATAAGAGATCTAACTAATCCCAGTGACAGGGATCAGTAGATCTCTGACATGCTCACTGACAGAGCAGGGAACTGCTGTGTTTACATCGGCGGTTCCCCGTTCTTCTTCTCTGCTAGGCAATTGCGGCTCACCGGCGGAGGTTGAGTCCACCCGAGCCGCAGCCACACTCCTGCAGAGTGCGGCGGGCATGAAAGCGCGCCGGCGGTAGCGCGCTCCCGCCCGCTACAGCTCATGTTCGAGCCGCCATTTATAGACTCCAATTTGCGGGACAGTGCCACTCTGCAGCAGTAAATCTGCATGAGCCAGTCGAGAACCGTTAAGGAACTCAGCCAGGTGACAGCCAGACCATTGTTTCTAATTTTTATAGCCAGTTTACTGACTGGAATGGTACCAGCTGATTGGAGAAAAGCCAACGTGGCACCAATATTTAAAAAGGGTCAAGAAAAATCCCTGGGAACTACAGGCCAGTTAGCCTAACATCAATAGTCTGCAAGCTTTTGGAGGGGATGATAAGGGACTACAGTATATACAAGATTTTAGTAATGAAAACGGTATCATTAGTAGTAATCAGCATGGATTCGTGAAGAATCGTTTTTGCCAGAGCAATCTATTAACCTTCTATGAAGATGTGAGCTGCCATCTAGATAAAGGAAGACCTGTAGATGTAATGTTCCTGGATTTTGCAAAGGCATTTGATACAGTTCCCCACAAACATTTACTATACAAACTAAGGTATGTAGGCATGGACCATAGGATGAGCACCTGGATTGAAAACTGGCGACAGGTAAGAGTCCAAAGGGTGGTGATAAATGGCGAGTACTCGGAATGGTTTGGTGTCGAGTGTGGGGTCCCCCAAGGATCTGTCCTGGGACCAATCCTGTTTAATTTATTCATAAATGATCTAGAGGATGGGATAAACAGCTCAATATCAGCTAAGCAGAGCAATAACTTCTAAGCAGGATGTGGAAGCCTTACAAGTAGTGTTTAGCGAACCCGAACTGTAAAGTTCAGGTTCGTACCGAAGTTTGGGGTGTCCGTGACCCGGACCCGAACCCAGACATTTGAAAAAAAGTTTGGGTTCGAGTTCTGGGTTCGGGTATTTGATCACGCATGTTGAATAGCTGCAGGGCAGCCAATCAACAAGCGTTTCACTGGTTTTCCCTAGAAGCCATCACAGCCATGCCTACTAATGGCATGGCTGTGATTGGCCAGTGCATCATGTGACCCAGCCTCTATGTGAGGCTGGAGTCACAGTGCTGCATGTCACATGCTCTCTGGGTAGTGTAGGGAGAGGATGCTGCCGGTGCTGTGAGGGACAGATTGCAGATAGATAGATAGGTAGAGATTAATACTACTACTGCTTTTAGGGACAGATTGCAGATAGATAGATAGGTAGAGATTACTACTACTGCTGCTTTTAGGGACAGATTGCAGATCTCATCCTACATTACAGAAAGATCTGACTGGACTAGGTAGAGTCTACTGCTTAGAGGGACAGATTATTGTTCTAAAATCATCTCCTAGTTCTATAGGGTCAGGTTCCTGCTGTTGCTGTAAGTACAGATTACTGTTCTAAAATCATTTTGCAGCCCCCTAGCACTTTCCAGGACTCTTTTACAGTAATTTTTGTGTCGAAATGTTCGGGTCCCCATTGAATTCAATGGGGTTCGGGGTAAAGTTCGGGTCAAGTTCGGTACCGAACCCGGACTTTTTCCCGACATTCGGCCGAACCCACTGAACCCGAACATCCACGGGTTCGATCAACTCTACTTACAAGAAGACCTGAACAAAATAATGGGGTGGGCAACTACATGGCAAATGAGGTTTAATGTTGAAAATGTAAGGTAATGCATTTGGGTGCCAAAAATACGAACATAAGCTACTTGCTAGGGGGAGAGCTTTTGGGGGAATCTAGGATTGAAAAGGACCTTGGGGGTCTTAGTAGATGACAGGCTAAGCAATGGCATGCAATGCCAGGCTGCTGCAGACAAAGCCCACAGAATATTGGCATGCTTTAAAAAGGGATTCACTCCAGAGTTAAAATGATAATTCTCCCACTCTACAAGACTTTGGTCCGGCCGCATCTTGAGTATTCTGCCCACTTCTGTGCACCAGTCCTCAGGATGAATGTGCTGGAAATGGAGAGAGTCCAGAGAAGGGCAACAAAGCTAATAAAGGTACTGGAGCACCTCATCTATGAGGAAAGACTACAAGCATTGAACTTATTCTCTCTGGAGAGGAGATGCTTGAGAGGGGATATGCTATCAATGTACAAATATTGTACTTGCGACCCTAGCATAGAGAAATAACTTTTCAGTGAAAGGGAATTTAAAAAGACACGCGGCCATTTACTAAAGTTGGAGGAGAAGTGGTTTAACCTTACACTGCGTAGAGGGTTCTTTACTGTCAGAGTGGTAAACATGTGGAATTCTCTTCCACAAGCAGGGGTATCAGCAAGGAGCGTTGATAGTTTAAAAAACTATTAGATGGGCACCTTAACAAGCACAACATACAGGGGTATACAATGTACTATTGACATAAAAACAAGCACACACACACACACATCATAGGTTGAACTGGATGAACTGGTGTCTTTTTTCAACCTCACCAACTATGTAACTATACAATTTTTAAATTGGATCAAAATTGATGTTTTATCATGTTACCTTTTAAAGTATATCTTTACTCTCATGAATGTTACTACATATGTTAATACAATTAACATTCTAGTTAAATCTTCAGCCAGATATGTCTTTCTGATGACTGGAAAAACACTTTAAACAAGACTTATTTTTATTGGGAAGTTCTGCACGCGTATTTCCGGTTTGTGTGATTGGCTTATTGCTCATATCATCAATCGCTCTGAAGAACAAAACTCAAACATACACGTTATTTTCATTTAGTGGGAATATAGTGCATAAGTTCTGTGTGTGTGTGTGTGTGTGTGTGTGTGTGTGTGTGTGTGTGTGTGTGTGTGTGTGTGTATATACAGGCAGTCCCCGGGTTACAAACAAGATAGGGACTGTAGGTTTGTTCTTAAGTTGAATTTGTTTGTAAGTTGGAACAGGTACATTTTTTAAGTGTAACTCCAGCCAATAGAATCTTTACGTTTTTTGTATAGCATAGGGAAGGGGTAACACCCCTGTAAGGTTTGTTTTGCTGTCTGTGCTTCTGTTTAGAAAGTGTCACCTCACTTTCTGCCCCTATGACAATTGGATTTTGAAAATTTTGAGTTGTTGTGGAAACAATGGTTGGTGATTAAGCTTCAGTGGAGACACCTTTTTCCCATGATAACTCTTACAGGAGTGAATTTTCCTTCCTAGGGGTAGTCGGATGTTTGTAACTAAGGGACCGCCTGTGTATATACAGTCAGGTCCATAAATATTGGGACATCGACACAATTCTAATCTTTTTGGCTCTATACACCACCACAATGGATTTTAAATGAAACAAATAAGATCTGCTTTAACTGCAGACTTTCAGCTTTAATTTGAGGGTATTTACATCCAAATCAGGTGAACGGTGTAGGAATTACATTAGAAATAGATTACAATTGTGTCGATGCCCCAATATTTATGGACCTGACTGTATATATATATATATATATATATATATATATATATATATACAGTATCTCACAAAAGTGAGTACACCCCTCACATTTTTGTAAATAAGTGTGGACTCTGGAGGAACATTATGATTACTCAGGGTACTGTGACCCCTCCCTTTTACCGATTAACCCGGGTTAAACCTGTAAAAGTAAATCCCCACATGAGTGAAAACAACGATCGTCAAATCTGTAATTACCAACACACAACTCAATAAAACTACCCTGTCGTTTAAATGTTACAATATATTCGACATTTGAGTGATGAGATGTAACATCGTTTCACATTAAAGAAGTCACAACAGTGTACTTTTCTATCCTATTTTACAAATGTTTTTACACTCCCCACATGAGTGAAAACACTCTATGACATATATATATATATATATATATA
>BLSH010254269.1:105524-127433 GCA_018402905.1 Glandirana rugosa | reverse complement strand
CTGTTTAGAAAGTGTCACCTCACTTTCTGCCCCTATGACAATTGGATTTTGAAAATTTTGAGTTGTTGTGGAAACAATGGTTGGTGATTAAGCTTCAGTGGAGACACCTTTTTCCCATGATAACTCTTACAGGAGTGAATTTTCCTTCCTAGGGGTAGTCGGATGTTTGTAACTAAGGGACCGCCTGTGTATATACAGTCAGGTCCATAAATATTGGGACATCGACACAATTCTAATCTTTTTGGCTCTATACACCACCACAATGGATTTTAAATGAAACAAATAAGATCTGCTTTAACTGCAGACTTTCAGCTTTAATTTGAGGGTATTTACATCCAAATCAGGTGAACGGTGTAGGAATTACATTAGAAATAGATTACAATTGTGTCGATGCCCCAATATTTATGGACATATATATATATATATATATATATATATATATATATATATATATATACAGTATCTCACAAAAGTGAGTACACCCCTCACATTTTTGTAAACATTTTATCCTATCTTTTCATGTGACAACACTGAAGAAATTACACTTTGCTACAATGTAGAGTAGTGAGTTTACAGCTTATATAACATTGTAAATTTGCTGTCCCATCAAAATAACTCAACACACAACCATTAATGTCTAAACTGCTAGCAACAAAAGTGAGTACACCCCTAAATGAAAATGTCCAAATTGGGCCCAATTAGCCATTTTCCCTCCCCAGTGTCATGGGACTCATTAGTATTACAAGGAGGTCTCAGGTGTGAATGGGGAGCAGGTGTGTTAAATTTAGTGTTATCAATCTCACTCTCTCATACTCGTCACTGGAAGTTCAACATGGCACCTCATGGCAAAAAACTCTCAGAGGATCTGAAAAAAAAAATGTTTGCTCTACATATAGATGGCCTAGGCTATAAGAAGATTGGCAAGACCCTGAAACTGAGTTGCAGCACGGTGGCCAAGACCATACAGCAGTTTATCATGACAGGTTCCACTCAGAACAGGCCTCACCATGGTTGACCAAAGAAGTTGTGTGCATGTGCTCAGCATCATATCCAGAGGTTGCCTTTGGGAAATAGACATATGAGTGCTGTCAGCATTTCTGGAGGGGTTGAAGGATTGGGGGGTCAGCCCGTCAGTGCTTTGACCATACGCCGCACACTGCATCGAATTGGTCTGCATGGCTGTCATCCCAGAAGGAAGCCTCTTCTAAAGATGATGCACAAGAAAGCCCACAAATAGTTGGCTGTAGACAAGCTGACTTAGGACATGGATTACTGGAACCATGTCCTGTGACCTGATGAGACCAAGATAAATGTATTTGGTTCAGATGGTGTGAAGCGTGTGTGGCGGCAACCAAGTGAGGAGTACAAAGACAAGTGTATCTTGCCTAAAGTCAAGCAAGGTAGTGGGAGTGTCATGGTCTTGGGCTACATGAGTGATGCCGGCACTGGGGAGCTACAGTTCATTGAGGGAACCATGAATGCCAACATGTTCTGTGACATACTAAAGCAGAGCATGATCCCCTCCCTTCGGAGACTGGGCCACAGGGGCAGTATTCCAACATAATAACGACCCCAACACACACTCCAAGATGACCACTGCCTTGCTAAAGAAGCTGAGGGTAAAGATGATGGACTGGCCAAGCTTATCTCCAGACCTAAACCCTATTGAGCATCTGTGGGGCATCCTCAAACGGAAGGTGGAGGAGCGCAAGGTCTCTAACATCCACCAGCTCCGTGATGCCATCATGGAGGAGTGGAAGAGGACTCCAGTGGCGACCTGTGAAGCTCTGGTGAACTCTATGCCCAAGAGGGTTAAGGCAGTGCTGGAAAATAATGGTGGCCACACAAAATATTGACACTTTGGGCCTGATTTGGACATTTTCAGTTAGGGGTGAACTCACTTCTGTTGCCAGTGGTTTAGACATTAAGTGTGTTGAGTTATTTTGAGGGGGCAGCAAATGTACAGTGTTATATAAGCTGTGCACTCACTACTTTACATTGTAGCAAAGTGCCATTTCTTCAGTGTTGTCACATGAAAAGATATAATAAAATATTTACAAAAATGTGAGGGGTGTACTCACTTTTGTGAGATACTGTATATATATATATATATATATATATATATATATATATATATATATATATATATACCAATCTGCATTGAAAAAAATAATATTAAATATTTGTCTTATTTGTATTTTAAATAAGCCTGTTTTTCCAAGATAAAATATCTGTGCATGAGTATATTATCAGCTTTGTATTTTTTTTTTCTGCCTGCTAATTAGCATAAACTCTCCAGAGGCAATGGAAATAATATTCCAAAGTGTAGAATATACAAATGCAATTCAATATGACTTTGCAAAGATTACATAAGGCAAAGGTGAGTCAGAGGGCAGTCCGGGAAGATTACATCCAGTTTTACTGAACATCTGTATAAATAGATAATTGGTGGGCTGATCAAAGCTCTGAGGACTGTTACATTACACTTTAAACCACAGTATATTTCCTTTTAATTCTATATCCTTAAAAGCAAATCTGTAGCTTTTCTCACAGCATCTCCAGCTATATAAAGGCAGAAAAGTTGCATATTTTATGCAGAAGTGGTTTCTTTCACAGCTATTGAACAAAAGCAGACTTTTGCATAAAAGCAACTTAAAAAAGTATTAAAAAAAGCCTGACAAACATTTTTTCTTTTTTTTTTTCCCTTGTTCAAACATTTTTTTTTTATTCCACAAAGAGTTTATTGAGAAACTTTTAAAGGTGTACAGTCTCATTTAAAGAAACAAGTGTTACAAACAGTTTTGCTGTCGTGGCTAATAATAATGCCGTAACAGATAAAAGAAAAACATTTATCTCGGGAAATGTAGAGAGAAGTTCAAACAAAGTATTGGGTAATAAGAGAGTATTGATTTGAGAAATGCTGGGGGAGAGGCATTATGGGTGTTTGTTGGTTTTAAGTGTGGGAAGGGGTGTTATACCCATGATGGAGACCGAAAAGAGAGGTGAAGAGGGGAGGAGGGGAAAACAAAGGTATGGGATAGGTGGGGAGTTAGGGCGGGGGGGAAAGCGGAGGTGTTGCCCAGTAGGGTCCGGGGCGCATGGTTTATGATCTGCATGTGGATCAGGGTGTTAGGGGTTGCAAATGGCACGATATAAATCTGTGCTCTGGAAGAGGATCCAGGGCATCCAGATTCTATGGTGCTTGTTTAGATTATCCGAGGATATTGCTATAAGTTCCTCTATTTCCATAGTTCTATTGAGTCTGCTGAGCCAAGTTTTGAGTGAGGGAGCTGACGTCTGCTTCCAAAGAGTTGGAATGCACATACTGGCTGAGGTTATCATGTGCATGGCAAGGGAGTGACGGTGTAGATGTTCCATAGTTTCTGAGTAATGTAAGACATATTGGTGTAGGGAGAAATCTATTTGGTGTGGGGAGACTTGTTTTATGATATCGTGGACCTGTTCCCAATACACTTTGATAGTTGGGCAGTCCCACCAGATGTGTTGTAACGTGCCCCCTGGGTTCCCACATCGCCAGCAAACGTTGGGGCATTGAGGAAAGAATGTATGGAGCAGCGCGGGGGTTCTGTACCAATGTGTTAGTACCTTGTAATTATGTTCCTGAATGGATACGTTGCGAGAACTTTTGTGTGCTGTAAGGCAAATTGTTTCCCAGTCTCTGTCGGGGATTGCGTTGGTAGGCGCTGTTTCCCATATTTTCCTGATGGGCGTAATTTGGTCCGGTGTTTGGGAGGAAAGCAAAGCGTGTAGGCTTGAGATGAGGTGTGTTTGAGGTAGGGATTCGCAAAGTTTCTCAAACGTAGTCAGGGGTCTGAGATATAGGTTTTTTTCTTTTGAGCACATGAGGAAGTGTCGGATCTGTAGATATGACCAATTGGGAATTGATTCAACGATATTGGAGTTGACTAGGTTCCCTGGGCAAGAAAATTATGTGCCCTTGGGCGGGAGTTTAGTGTGAATTTAATTCTCATATCAGCAAGTCCCGGGGGGAAGCTAGGATTGTTCAGGATAGGGGTCATAGGGCCCGGAAGGGATGCCAATGTGGTGGTTTTCGACAAGTCCCGGAGGCACTGAATGGGAGGGGAGATCAGAGGGAAATTTTTGTTAGTCATCTCTTTATTTTGTTTCTGGAGCCAAATTGTGTCTTGTAAGGGGTGTTTGAGAAGTGATTGTTCAAGGGAGACCCAGTCTTTGACCTTGTCATGGACATGCCAGTCTATTATTCTCGCTAATAATATGGCCTTATGATATCTTTGGAAATCTGGCAGGCCAATGCCTCCCTTGTGCTTAGGGGCGGTGAGTCTAGATAGGCTTATTCGAGGTGGGTGTCCTTTCCATAGGAATGAGCTTATTTGGGATCTGATGGAAGAGAAGAACGATTTAGGTAGGGCGATGGGTATAGCCTGTGCTATATATAAGAACCCGGGGAGGGATGTCACTTTGATCGATGCTGCCCGCCCGAACCAGGAAAGGTTCAATTTCTCCCAAGTGTGCAGGTCTTTTGAAAAATCTCGCAAGAAAGGGAGGAAGTTTAGAGTGTAGAGTCCTGTTGTTGAGGTAGGGAGTTGTATGCCCAGGTATGGAATTGCATCTGCCTTCCAGGTGAAAGAGAAGGAGTCAAGGCATTTGCGTACTGCGGTGTCTGGTAGGGAGATATTAAGGGCGTATGATTTTTTGATGTTGATTTTAAAGTTAGATATAGCTCCAAAACGGGAAAAATCTTTGAGGAGGTTAGGAATGGTGGTGTCTGGTTTAGTTAGAAAAACGATATCATCGGATATCATCGGCAAAGGCAGATATCTTATATGTGCGATCGCCGATTGTGACTCCCATGATATCTGGGTTAGTATGGAGGCAAGTAAGGAAGGGTTCCATGGTAAGAATAAAAACTAGTGGGGAGAGGGGACATCCCTGTCTGGTTCCGTTTTGAATGGGGAAGGCGTCCGATAGGTGGCCGTTTATCTTGATTCTGGCTTGCGGGTTCGTGTATAGGTTTAGGATACTACTTAGCATAAAGTGTCCCAGTCCCAATGAGGAGAAGACTGCTGCCATATAGTCCCAGTCCACTCTATCGAACGCCTTCTCCGCGTCTGTGGATAGGAAAAAGCCCTTCGTATCTGACCTAACTAGCCAGTGTTGGATAGTAAGAGCCTTAATGGTATTGTCCCGAGCCTCTCTGCCAGGGACAAAACCCGCTTGATTGTGGGATATCAAATTGGGAATGAAGGGAAGGAGTCTATTGGCCAATAGTTTTGCGTAAATCTTGATATCTACATTTAAGAGGGAGATAGGTCTGTAATTTTCGATTGATGTGGGGTCTTTGCCTTTCTTATGAATCACCGATATGTGAGCTACCAGCAGGTCTTTAGGGGGTTCCTTCACTTCGTGTAGGGAGTTAAAAGCAGTTAGGAAGTGTGAGGCCAGGGTATCCGCGTAAGTCTGGTAGTATAAGCCAGTGAGACCATCGGGGCCTGGGCTTTTCCCGGGTTTAAGGCTCTTCAGGGCAAGCTGGAGTTCCTCCAGATTAAGGGGGGCGTTAATGGTGGCAATTTGTTCTGGAGAGAGTTGGGGAGTTTATGTTCTGAGAGGTAATTTTCAATGGCATTAGTCCTGGAGTGTGGGAGCTGGGGGTGGCTAGATTGTTTCGGCAGGTTATATAGGTTGGAATAATATTCAACAAACTGTTGTGCTTTATCTTCAGTCTTACTGAATTTCACTCCCGAGCAATTTGTGATGGAATGAATTGTCATTTGGGCCCTTTTGCCTCTAAGTAACTTAGCTAAGAGTTTACCACTCTTGTTGGCTTGGTCGTAAAAAAGTTTGGTAGTTAGCATGAATTTTCTTTTGACCTGTCTGTCTAGTTCATCTAATAGAGCTCATCTCGCCGGTGTCAGGGCTGCGTAGTCCGATTCAGCTTTACTCTGCTTATGGGCGGCCTCCAGTATTCTAACTTGGGAGGTTAATGCCGTAATTGTGGCCTGTCTTTCTTTTTTCATTCATGATGAAAGAGAAATACATTTGCCTCTCATAACGCATTTATGGGCCAGCCACTGGGTCAATGCCGAAGTCTCTGAAGAGGAATTCAACGTAAAATAGTCCCTTAGTGTAAGCTGTAGGGTCTCTTTACTTGCCAGGTCGCATAGAAGCTGTGGGTCCAGTCTCCAACCGTTGTGTCTCTGTTTAGAGTTGGGAAAGCGGAGGGTCATGGTGATGGGGCGGTGGTCCGAAATATACATGGGCTCTATGGAGGCATCGTGAAAGTGAGTCAGGTCTGTTTGGGTGATAAAAAGGTAGTCAATATGGGAGTATTTGTTGCGGGGAGGGGAGTAGTAGGTATAGTCCTTAGCGTCAGGGTTGAGAGTTCTCCAGGTGTCGTGTAGGGATAGTAGGTGCAATTGGTTCTTAATTTGGCGAAGGGCACGGTATGGGTGGGAGGAGGATCCGGTTGAAGAGTCAAGGTTGGGGCAGAGTGGGACGTTAAGGTCACCTCCGAGGATGGTCATGCCTTCGTGAAACGGGAGAAGTCTGTCTATTACTTTCCTTATGAAGGGGACCTAACGGGTATTGGGAGCGTATATGTTAGCGAACGTCACTGTCCTGTTATGGATGTGTCCTTTGATGAATATATATCGCCCTTCCGGGTCTGCTAGCTGGGCAGAAAATTGAAATGGGAGGTGTTTTGCGATAAGGATAGTAACTCCTTTAGTTTTCTTGAGTGGGGAAGAGGCATGATAAGTATGTGGATATCGTCCGTTGCAGAATTTGGGAATGTTTTGTGACTTGAAGTGTGTCTCCTGAATAAATACTACTTGTGCTCTACGTTTCGATGCTTCTCTAAGGGCAGCAGATCTTTTTTCAGGGGTATTAAGGCCCTTGTCATTTAGGGACATGATTTTTATGGTGTCTTGAGTGTTCATCTTGTCGTCAGGGGCTTGCCGGTATTGAGAGATGAGAAAATTGAGAAGAAAAGGGGAGCTTGAGTGGGGGGTGGAAAGGGGCAAGGGAGGTCAGAGGGGTGGGGGGTCTGGGCCGTAGGGGTCAGTGAAAGGGGTGAGAGGATTGTGTGGGCAATGGAGTTGATCACACTCCGGACCACAGTAAGTGATCCCTTAAGGGTATTGGCTAGGCGGGTGGCTAGCCGAAGTGGGGGTTAGTGGAAGGGCTCGGTGAACTATGTAGGAAGAGAAGGCCAAGGGCCAGCGGGGAGGGCAGCGCCTCCGGCCAGCGCCCCAAAGAGGGGGCGCCAGGAACCGGTTTGGCCGCCTCAGTACCAAGACGTGATGGAGCAGGTTTTAAGGGGGGGTTTAAAAGCGTGTCGTCCCTGTCAAGCATGACGGGCATCGAAACCCGTCCAGGCAAAACAGAGCCGACATCAGCCAACTTACTTCAGTGGGATAGTAGGTTTTCTAATTAAGGGCAACCTCACAGAAAATGGTAGATATTTGGCGCAATCAGTCTATCTTAATAAAGGGGTTTACAGAACTAAAGGAAATGTGTAATGCCCAAGCAAGATAGAGATTATGAACGTGTCGTCCAGTATGTGTCACGATGCGGAGCCACCGATCTGGAGCACCGGCGGTCAGGGCAGCACCCCTGGGGGCGGCAGGTCAGCAGCGCGGCGCATAGATAGAGAGTTGATAACATAAAAATAACAGTAATAAGCATATAGAAACCAAACCTGTTTCCGTGGAATGGAGTAAATTAGGCACAATCGACATATCCTAATAATTGGGTTTACAGATCTAATGGGAATGTGTACTACCCAAGCGAGATAGAAATATGAACGTGTCGTCTAGTATGTGTCACGGTGCAGAGCCACCGGTCCGAAACACCACCGGTCAGGGCAGCACCTCGGAGGTCGGCAGGTCAGCAGCGCGACCCATAGATAGAGAGTTGGTAACAGATCAATAACAGTAGTAATCATCTAGAGACCAAACCTGTCTCCATAAGATGGTAGAGACTTGGCACAATCGACATTTCTTAGTAATTGGGTGTACAAATCTGATGGAAATGTGTATTACCCAAGCAAGATAGAGACACAAACTTGTCGTCTGGTATGTGTCACGATGCAGAGCCACCGGACCGAGACGCCGCCGGTCAGGGCAGCGCCCCGGGGGGCGGCAGGTCAGCAGCGCAGCTCGTGAGCAGGAAGTTAATAATAGACCAACAACTGTAATGTACATATAGTAACCAAACCTGTCTTCATTACAAAACGTGTGGGAGCCCAGACCTAGAGAGGCGAGCCTGGGAGCAGCCTATAGGGAGGCCCCCAAGCCGACCTGGCCACGGGTCTGAAAGATCATCGTCCTCTTCTTCCGCATGTGGGCTCTGTGGGGTGAAGACAGGGTGAGGAAGACGGAGCCCTAGGGCGAGTTAGAGTGGTCTGGTTTAGTTATACTGCTCCGTTGACACCACATAAAGGTGTGTTGAGCACGCAGGCAAAAGTAAGGTGTCCGCGGATGTAAAGGAAACAGTGTGTGATGGGAGTAGCAGACATTTGTTCCGTAGGTCAGCTGACATGGAACTGTGGGGTGTAAACAGAAGTTTGTTGTCATGTTGCCTGTCCGCAAGTAGTCTTTAGAAGGGGCAAGACACATTGTGATTTGGGTGAATAAAACATTAGTTTAACTCTTGTGTAGACCAGCAACGGTTGCAGTAAACAATAAGGATAACACTTTAATATAAGCCACTGCTAGTTTAGAAAGATTGAAGCATGAAGTGGGCCGCACTTAGGCTTGCTGTACTAGAACAGGTTCGGGGATGTGATCCTCTTGTTGTTCATCTGGAGCCAAAGCGACATGATCCTGTCTTCTGCAATGAGAAGGGGTAGTGCTAGGTCTCCTCCGAGGTGTTTGTAGGTCAGCATCCTGTGAAAGCATCTCCGCCCATAATGATGGAATTGTGAATTCCTGGTACCAGTCAGGAACTGGAATAGGCCTCATATTGACGTGTTCAAAGAAGTGAGGGAGATCGCAGAACAAAGGTGCGGCCTTGAACGGTAACGGAGAGCCCAAAAGGAAATCGCCATTTGTATACTAAGCGTCTCTCTCTAAGTGCTGCCAGTATAGGGCGCAGAGCTCTTCTGTGATTGAGTGTAATCTGGGATAGATCCTGGAATATTTTGATTTCCGCTCCGTTTAGTAAGATTTCCGGTTGGTCGCGGGCACGTATTGCAAGCTCTTCCTTCAGTTTGTAGTCCATAAAGCAGCAGATAATGTCTCTTGGTGGGTCCCCCTCCCTCCCCCTGGGTCGAAGAGCTCTGTGAGCCCACTCGAATTCCACCGGCGCGTCTTGAGGCCTTTCCAGAATATTGTTGACCAGAGACTGTAGGGCAAGAGGGATCTGGTCATGTTTGATGCTTTCGGGGACCCCGTGAATGCGAAGGTTCCACCTGCGGCCTCTGTTGTCGAGATCTTCGAGTTTCCTCTGTATGTCTATGAGGTGAAGGTGATACCGGGCGCCGTGTTGTTGGAGTTCTTGGATGTCGGCGTCGTGACGGCCGGCAGCTCTTTCGACTTCCTCAAGTCTATCATTGACTCCCCTGAGTTCGTCTTTGAGGTCGGACATGGCGTCCGACAGTGCTCCCTTGATGTCAGCAGCTAGAGATTGAAGGTCCGTGACCTTAGGCATCTGATTAATAAGGGTGAGCAGAGTTTCTTGGTCCGCAAGTTGTTTGTTCTTCTGGGTGCCTTCAGACTGCCTGCGGGCCATGGTGGAGTGAGATGTAGAAGGCTCAGGAGCAGAGGGGGGTTGCGAGCGGAAGAGGTCAGGTAAATTGCGGCCCGGTTGGGAATATGGGGCGTTAGAGAAGGGTAGTTGGCGGCCAATTTTGCCCATCACAGAGTCTAATAGAGGGTAGGTTCCCCAGAAAAGAAAGGCGCTGCCCTCCCCGTGGTGCCACCGGCCCTAGATTATGTTGTCATCTTCATTGAAGTTTGGCCAGAAAGGAACAGTAGCCTTTTAGTGGGTTGGCTCTCTCTCCAGGTCCAGGCCTCCTGCAGCAGGGGTCCCAAAGCGCTGTTCAGCCTGCAGTGGGAGATGGGGGGTGTTTTTGGTCCCCAATGGAGCCTGGCCAGCTGTTGTGGAGGCCTATGGGGTCAGGGCAGTCTTTCAGGGGGCCGCGGCCTTGTCGCGGGTGAAGCCGCGGGCTAGATTTGCGGGCTTCCCGATCGTCCGGATGGGGTCAGAATGATTTCAGGCCCCATCTGCAGGGGGGGAAGGAGGGCTTGCCAGAGGCCTTGTTTCGCGGTCCGGGGGATCAAGGAGGCGGCTAGATGGAGGAATGGAGGAGCCGCGACCTAGGCCGCAAATGAAGCCGCGGCCTCCATTTTGGGCACCACGGAAGGTGTGCGCAGATGAGTAAGATATGCAGTCCGGGGTGTAGAGAGAGCTACAGGGGATCTATTTATGGTGGTTTCGGTAGCTCACCCGTCCTTGGAAAGGTGGGTTGTATGTAGATTGTGGCTGGGAGATCAGAGCTCTCCCAGCACACGTCCAGCGTCCACCGAGTCCAAGCCACGCCCCTGTTCAAACATTTTTATTAGGGTTTTACAGAAAAAGAAGGATAAGGAAGAGCATATATAACATGTACGTTTTAATACACATTGTGTTATATACAGTGAGATAGATTGTTCAATGGAGAAAGGACTGTCAGGTAAAGTGCAAAGACTAGATCTAACAAAAATTGTGCAAATCCGTCCCCAGTTGGCTTCATTGAGAGATTTGTCTGAGTTTCCCAGGCACCCCATATGGGATCTATTTAGCACCAGATTTAGGTGCATATTGAGGCCAGAATGTGCAGGGCAAGTCCTGCCTCAAGCTATCATTGATTGTCATAAATCCAGAAAGTAAAGGTTTGAGTAAGAGATAGAAAAGGGGGAGAGAGTGCAAGAGAAGAAAAGAAGAATAGAGGTCCGCGGGGGGTCCCAGTGTTCAGCTCCACACTTAGTATCCAATTCAGGAAGATTGGTTGTTACCATGGGTGGAGGGTCTCAAGGTCAAAAGTTGGTGGGAGGTAGTTATCGATCCAAGGTTTCCAGATTGGTTCAAATTTGGAGGACTGCTCTTTATCTATGGTTTTCAATTTTGGCGTGAATTAGGAACCTGACCATTTTATGTTTGGTTTCAGTTATGGTTAGATTCGGCCTTTTCCATGATTTAGCTTTTGTTTGCCTTGCTGTTGTGAGGAGGGGTAGAAGGAGTTTAAACTGTGTGCAAGATATTGCATCTGGTTTCAGGCTTAGAAGGGCTAGGGCTGGATCTGGAGGTAAAGAGATGTGGAATAGCTGCGAGGCCATGTTAAATATTTCTTTCCAGAAAATTGTACATGGGGGCATAGCCACCATATGTGATAATGAGTGCCTAGATCGCAACAGCCTATAAAGCACTGAAGTGTGTAAGACGGGACAAATTTGGCAATCCTCGAGGGTACCAAATACCAGCAGGAAAGTACCTTGTAGTTTGTTTCTATGGCTTGCACGTTAGGCGAGGAGGATTTAGTGGCAGCCCAAATTGCTGACTAGTCCTTGGAGTCAATGGGGTGGCCTATGTCTTCCTCCCACTTCAGTGCGTACAGAGGCCTGTCCAATCTGGGAGTGGAAGAGAGTTGAGTATAGAGCTTTGATATTAGGCCTTTAGCGTGGGTGTCTCGTTTACAGGTTGATTCAAACTCGGAAAATTGGTTAAGAGGAGAATTGCTAGTAACATGCTGTACATAGAAATTTTTAATCTGGAGGTATCTAAATATTTCCGAGGGGGGTAAGTGGTGTGACTCTTGGAGAGATGTGAAGGGGAGGAATGTGGTAGAGTTGACTAGGTTGTATAGCCTTAATAAGCCCAAAGTAGCCCATTTTGAGAAGGCATGGGGAGATTCCCAGGCTGGATAGAAGGCTGAATTTCTTAAGAAGGAGAGGAGGGGATTATGGGGGATTGTAACTTATGTTTATATTTCAGGGTATCCCATAAGGTAATGAAGTGCTTAGTTATGGGATTGTTAAGGGTTGCGCAGTCTTTTTTTGCTAACCAAAGTAAGTTTGATGTTGAGAGGGGGTCAAGATCTACTGTTTCTGCTGCCACCCACAGTGGGGTTTCCTGTGTGGTATAGTACTTAGAGAGACTATCCAATTGTGCTGCCCTGTAGTAATTGGTGAAGTTGGGCATACCCAGGCCGCCTAGGAGTTTAGAAAGGAACAGTATCCGCTTGGCTATTCCAGGTCTGGTGGACCCCCATATAAATTTGAATGTTCTCTGTTGGAGAAGTCGCAAGAAGTAGGGCGGAACTGGGATGGGGAGTACTCTATAAAGGTAGAGTAATTTGGGTAGTACTGACATCTTCACTATCGTGATCTTTCCCAACCAGGATATGGGGAGGCGCAACCATTGGCTCAGCAGGTTTGTGATCTGTCTCAGGAGGGGTGGGTAGTTGTGAGAGTAGAGTTGCAGATAATCTGCAGTTAGCTTGATCCCTAAATAGGGTCATGACAGGGTGGCCCAGGAAAATGGCAGGGCCGCCTGTGCAGCCATCAGTTTGTCCCAAGGGATAGATATGTTTAAAGCTTGAGATTTTTTGGGATTGACCACCAGGTCTGATACTGCCGCAAACCTGGTGAGTATTGGTAGTAGGTTAGCCGGCGTACTTGACATATGCTTGGGGTTTGTCGTAAAGGACTGTGACCCATTTCATAAAGTGGGGGCTGAATCCCCATTTCTGGAGAGTGTATTGTAGGTAGGGCCATGAATTAGGCAACAGGTGTATCTCACTGCTCCAGACTGCTTCGAGATTATCCGTCCTTGGCTGCACACCTCGGCTCGCTACCGTAGCTTCAGAACAGAGGAAAAACAATAGGCGGCACTCCAAAAGTAATGCTGGTGCTGTATTTATTGACCATGATCAGCCATACAGGGCACAAAGAAGGTAAACGCATTTCACTCAAGACATGAGCTTAATCATTAATGATTAAGCTCATGTCTTAAGGTAGGGCCATGACACTGTGTCAAAGGCTTTTTTTACATCGAGAGACAAAAAAACAGCTAGGATGTGACGGATCCTGGCAGAATGGGCTAGAAGGACTGCACGGTGTACATTGTCACTGGCTTAGCGGATTGGTATGAATCCCCGTCTGGTCACGATGTATGAGTCTACCAATTATTCTTTTGAGGCATGTGGCTAGGATTTTAGCTAAATTTTTTATGTCCAAATTCAATAGGGAGATTGGGCAGTAGTTGGTACATGACGTATCCTCTGTATGGGGTTTATGAATCATACAAATAATTGCTGTTAACGATTCTGTTGTAAACGTGCGGTCTTTAACCTCCTCCCATCCGCGCCATAGCCGATTGATGGCTACAGCACGGCTCTAAAATGCAGAGAGGCTGTCAATAGATGTCTTCCCGGTCGCGCTCACCCCACGTGCCCGTGAGGGCGCGCATCAGGGAAAATCTTTGATCGCCGTGTCCCTTGGACACAGCCGATCACAGATCGTGGTAAATGGCCAATCACAGCGGCCATTTACCACCTGATCTGGATGTCCAATGAGAGATGATCTCAAATGTAAACATATGAGATCATCTCTCATGGACGGCTCTTCCTCCTCACACAGAGACAGCGTGTGAGGAGGAGAGCTTCTGTGATTTAATGTGAGTGACCTCTACTGCATTAACAGTTGATTAAAGTGCCAAACAGTGCCCAAAAAGTGCCCATCAGGGTCAGTGCCCATCTGTGCTTTTTATCAGTGCCCACCTGTGCCATTTATCAGTGCCCACTTGTGCCAATCAGTGCCCCCACCTGTGCCATTCATCATTGCCCACACCTGTGCCATTCATCAGTGCCCACCTGTGCCAATCATCAGTGCCGTCTCATCAGTGCACATCTGTGCCACCTCATCAGTGCACATCTGTGCCACCTCATCAGTGCGCATCTGTGCCTCATCTGTGCCAGTAATCAGTGCCCACCTGTGCCAGTCATCAGTGCCCATTTGTGCCAGTCATCAGTGCCCATATGTACTGCCTAATTAGTGCCCATCTGTGCCCATCAGTGCTCATCTGTGCTGCATAATCAGTGCCCATCTGTGCCAGTCATCAGTGCTCACCTGTGCGGCATAATCAGTGCACATCTGTGCCGCCTCATCAGTGCACATCTGTGTCAGCTCATCAGTGCACATCTGTGTCATCAGTGCCCATCTGTGCAAGTCATCAGTGCCCATCTGTGTCAGTTATCAGTACCCATCTGTGCTGCATAATCAGTGCCCATCTGTGCAAGTCATTAGTGCTCATCTGTGCCGCACAATCAGTGCACATCTGTGCCGCCTCATCAGTGCACATCTGTGTCATCAGTGCTCATCTGTGCCAGTCATCAGTGCCCATCTGTGCCAGTCAGTGCCCATCTGTGCCGTATAATCAGTGCACATCTGTGCCAGTCATTGATGCTCATCTGTGCCGCATAATCAGTGCACATCTGTGCTGCCTCATCAGTGCACATCTGTGTCATCAGTTCCCATCTGTGCCAGTCATCAGTTCCCATCTGTGGCAGTCATCAGTGCCCACCTGTGCCATATAATCAGTGAACATCTGTCACCAGTGCCCACCTGTGCCAGTCGCGAGTGCCAGTCATCAACAAAAATATGGCCAAAAGATCCTTTTCCGCCGAGGAGGCTTACCAAATTGTAACTGCGGCCAACGAGAGCAAAGGGGAGCTCTCTACTTCAGATTCCTCTTTAGATTCTGAGTCTGATGTCGAGTAGGAGCCTGTCCTCAGCAGTGAAACACTGACTGACTCAGAGGAGGAAGATGGTCAGCCTGCTAGACGAAGGCGTTTTGGTGAGGAGGAAGTAGCATCAACCAGCACCGCAGTGCTGTCCACCAGCACCGCAAGGCCATCCACCAGCACCGCACAGCCATCCACCAGCACCGCACAGCCATCCAACAGCACCGCACGGCCATCCAACAGCACCGCAGTACCTCAGCCCCAAAGGATTCAGAATCCATTGTGGCTTCCTTCTGATTCAGGAGAAGCTAGAATTCCCCCATTCACTGCCCAGCCAGGAGTCCAGGTGGACATGGACAATTTTTCACCAATGGATTTTTTCAAATTATTTTTTACAGAGGACATGCTTGCCTCAGTTGTGGCCCAGTGCAACTTATATGCACAACAATTTATTAGAAACAACCCCACATCATATTATTCACGCCCCTTTGAGTGGAGAGAGCTTACAATGGAGGAGTTCAAGAGTTTTTTGGGCCTCACATTTTGTATGGGACTCAACAAAAAGAATGAATTACGATCCTATTGGTCAACCCACCCCATCGACCATATGCCAGTCTTCTCCATGATAATGTCCCGAACAAGATACCTAATGATAATGAGGTTTCTGCACTTCAACAACACACAGTGCCTTCCCTGAAATGACCCCAATTTCGATAAGCTTTATAAAATGTGGCCAATACTTAATTATTTTTCAGAGAAATTCTCCCAGGTGTTTACCCCAGACCAACATATCTGTGTAGACGAGTCACTGGTAAAATTTACCGACAGGATGGGAATAAAGCAGTTTATTCCAAGCAAGAGGAACCGCTATGGGGTCAAAGTATACAAAGTTTGTGATAGAGCCACGGGGTACACTTATGCCTTCATAGTGTATGAAGGAAAGGACTCCCAGCTGCATCCCCCTAATTGTTCCGACTATTTTGGATCGAGTGGAAAAATTGTTTGGAACCTTATCTATCCACTTCTAGAAAAAGGCTACCATTTATACGTAGACAACTTCTACACCAGTCTGCCTCTGTTCCGACACCTTCACCTGAAGAACACGCCAGCATGTGGCACTGTCAGAATGAACACAAAGGGTTTCCTCAACGGCTCGTCAATATGAGGTTAAGAAGAGGGGAGACAGCGAGCCTGCGAAATGAGGAGATTCTGGCAGTGAAGTGAAGGCACAGAAGGGATGTCTATCTACTGTCATCAATTCATAATAATACCTTCGTGGAGATCCCCAGAAGGAATGGCCCAATCAAGAAGCCAAGATGTGTACATGAGTACAATTTATTCATAGGGGGAGTTGACTACAATGACCAAATGCTGGAACCATACCTTGTCACAAGACGGACATATTACTGGTACAAAAAAGTAGCGATTTATTTTTTCCAATTGGCCATATATAATTCCTATGTATGTTACCGAAAGTCCACCGAAAGCCCCCAACCCTTCCTTGGCTACCAGAAGATAATCATCACCAGCCTACTATTCCCGAATGGCCCGCCAGAAAATATTCGATCCGATTCTCTTAGTCGACTCTCCGAACGCCATTTTTTTGATAAGATCTCTCCCAGACCAACAGGCCAAAGACGCCAGAAAAAATGTAAGGTGTGTACCAGTAGAGGAATCAGAAGAGACACCGCGTATTATTGCTCCCAGTGCCCTTCCCAACCAGGCCTATGCATAGGCGACTGCTTCCGCCGCTATCATACTTTAACACATTTTTAGTGATTATTAATCCCCAGTTCCTGCCATGTACATTCACATCACTTATGCCACTGCTTGCTCTTGAACTGACCCTGGCTTGTGGTTCGACCACGACTTTGCCTGCCGCTTTTGTACATATCTCTACCTGTTCCGGGAACTGACCCTGGATTGTTATTCAACCACGCTTCTGCCTACCTATTCTGTATATACCTCTGCCTGAACTGGAACTGACCCTGGACTGTTTGACCATGTTTTTTGCCTGCCTATTGGACTGATCTTGTACCCTGCTGCTGGAGTAATGGGATTCACAACACAGAAGTCTCACATATGTGAGGGGATCCAGAATGTTATTTCTGGAAGAAGAAAACATTGTTTTTGTTTTCTCTATTAGGGTCTGGAGACTCGGAGGCTTCATAGAGATTGGGTGGGAGAAGCCTCTACCCCTGTCCCCATTCTGTCCTGATCGAGGCCCTACTTCTGCCTGCTGCCTGTAGGACTTAATGCCATCATGCCTCTGCCTGCTTCATGAACTGACCACACCTCTGCTGCTACCTGTACTATGGGCCATGTTCCTACCTACTACCAGGACCAATCATTTGGCACTGTTGATAATATCTCTGCCTGCACTGACCCTGGACTGTATATGGACAGTATCCCTGCATGCCGCCTGCACTGACTATGGACAGTATTCCTGCCTGTTGCCTGGACAATTGCATTCGCTGTCAGTTGCCTGAACAATTGTGTTCGCTGTCGCTGACCAAGTCCCTGCCTGCTGCCTGGACCAGTGCTATCCTCCTATGGACAACTGTGCTACTAAACCCACAAGTAATCTTTTGTTTACCATTTTCTCAGCAGAATGTATTTTGGTATGAGCATGCTGTGTGTCCCTAGAACACCAGATGGTTCCTTGCATAATGTGCCTCTGTATGTGTCCAGGCTGTATAAGAGTCTCACACATGTGGTATCGCCATACTCAGGAGGAGTAGCTGAATGTATTTTGGGGTGTCATTTTTGCTATGTACATGCTATGTGTTGGAAATATCTTATAAATGGACAACTTTGTGTAAAACAAAAAGACGTTTTCATTTTTTTCCACGTTTTCCAAAAACTTCTGGAATAAAATGAACCTTTCAAAAGACTCATTATGCCTCATAGATTATACTTTAGGTTGTTAGCTTTCCAAAATGGGGTCATTTTGTGGGCATTTCCATTGTCCTGGTGCTCCAGGGCCTTCAAAAGTGTAATAGGTGGTTGAGAAATGAGATGTGTAATTTATGATTCGAAAACGCCTGAAGATGCTACTTCAATGTTGGGCCTCTGTATGTGGCCAGGCTGTGTAAAAGTCTCACACATTTGGTATCGCCATACTCAGGAGGAGTAGCCAAATGTATTTTGCTATGTACATGCTATATGTAGGAAATATCTTATAAATGGACAACTTTGTGTAAAAAAATGTCCACATATAAGCAGTGGGCAACCGACGAGGCGGGGTGAGGTGCACAGGATCATCAACCGGGAGAGTAGACCTATGCAGCTTATCACAAAAAAAGAAAAACTGTAATACAGCATATCTTAAAAACAGTATGTTTGTTGGTTGACAAAAACATGAAAAAATGTAAAGAAAGAGAAAATGGGAAAACAATATGTGGTTGGACTTGGAACCCACGCTGGTTAGGGCCAGGGCTGGGGTGGATGACCCAACGGGGTCAACTTGGAAAAATGTAGTGGATAGGGTCCTGAGAGTCTGTACGTCCCAACTTGTGCACCATTTTGTGGGAAAGGTAGATTGCAGGTGAGGGGATAATCCGGAGGAGGGAGCCGGGAAATGAGCCGTAGGGATCGAATAGGCCTGTTGGCCTAGGTCCAAGTTTATCTGGTATTGTCAGTATAGGCAGGTTCACGTCAGAGGGTTGTGAGTAGTTTTGGTAGCTTTGGGGGCTATATAGATGTAATAGCAAGGGGGGCAGATTAACTATTAAAGTTGCAGAGGGTAGGAAGAATGCAGGTTGTTGTAGTCTCTTGCACTTCTGGCAAAAGAGAGTTCCCCTAGGAGGAGAGGAAGAGTGAGGCAAGGCTTGGGTTGCTGTCAGGAGCTATCAGTCCATTGTGTCCTCTTGGTCTTGAGCTGGTGGTGTGAGGCGACTCCTCTTGTAGATATGAGAGCTCCCTTGCTTTCCAGGGGATGCCGACGGTTTGTGCAGGGATGGGGTGGCCGAGCGGCGGCAAGATAAGTTGGTGTTGGCTGGGGTATCAGTCAGGTGAAGTTCCTGCAGGAGTTGGTGGAGTTCTTCATTGGACTTACACCTTTACTTTTTCCCTTGATAGGTAAATTGAACCGAGAAGGGAAAACCCCACTGATAGGTGGTATGGTGCTGCTGTAGCTCAGTCAGGAGAGGCTTCATGGCTCGGCGTTTAGTGATTGTTAGTTGGGAGAGGTCAGGGAAGAGCTTGTACTTGTGCCACTGGAATAAAAGATCTCCTTTTTCCTGTGCTGCCGCCATTAGTTGTTCTTTGGTGCGCATGCGCCTCGACAAACATTTTTTCAACAGAATTGGTTGAATTTTTTTATCAGGCCTCCCCTTCCAACTTGGCAATGTAGATTTCTTAGCCTACCTCTTACGGCAGGGTATTAGAGGGTAAGATTCTGGCCAAAGTTTACAAATCAGTCTAAATCGTTATTATCATTAATAGTTGTGAATCTGTGCAGCAGTTTGTAAGTACAGACAATTCAAACTAAATTTTTACACATGGCTTTTGATGTTTGAGAAATTAGAGAGGTGTCCCTCCCAATTAAAAAATAAAAGTCAGCACCTACAAATACTGTAGCTGCTGACTTTTACTACTATGGCACTTACCTGTCTAGTTATCCAGTGGTGAACTCTTGAATTAGCTTTTTGGTGCCATCTTGACTAATGGAAACCTACTAAGGGTTTTCTTCTGTGCATGTGCAAATCGTGCTGCACTCTGTGAATGGACCGGCTGTGGGAAGGGGGGGACTTCCGGCTCACTTCGTCGCACCGAACTGAGATGGAAATGGGAGTGGGTACCTGTAAAAACCAGGTACCCTCCCCCCCAAAGGTGCCAAGTGTGGCAGCGGAGGAGGAGAGGAGACAGACAAATGGAGCTTCCCCTTTTGAGGGGAGCTCTGCTTTAAAGCAGATAATTTTTTTTCTTAATAGAGTTTCTGTGTCCCCATTGGTGAGATTTGCCCTCACTTCCCACCCCAGTACCCACTAATTCTTCTGATAACTCTTTGCACTGTATCACCCAAAATGTTTATGACACCTATTTGTGGTCTGTGCAACATTTAAAAGGATAGGTTCACCTTTCTGAACATGTTACATGTTACACCCATATTGAGGGTGTAGCATGAAATGTGTTCAGCATGTGAGCCCTCTCCCCTTGACCCCCCCCCACCCCCACCTTAGGCAGCCAAGGGTATTTTCCCTGTACTCGCTGTCACAATTCAAAGAGAGCTGACAGCTAGCAGTTTTTAAAGAACAACCAGGGCACTGATGAGCACTCTAGGTAGTTCATTGAGCTTCCTGTCAGTATTGCAGGTAAGGGCAGACAGCTATATAGACAGTCTGCAGTAGCTGGCATTGAGCCCATGATCTGCTGATCGTGGGTGCAATGCTCTACAGGCTCCTAATCAGGGGCATATCATGATATTGGTGGGCCCATGTGCAAGCCCACACCGCACCGATCATCCCCAGCTGTCATGGAGAGATCATCCATGGGTGCAGTGTCGGTCAGAGCACAGTGGGCCCCCCCACCCCTCAGGGCCCGTGTTCAGTGAACACCCTGCACCCATGGATGATACACCACTGCTCCTAATAATAGACAATAATAACTGCACATTTTTTACCTGCAAAAAAAATGTGCATTTATTTATTTTTTGTAAAGATGAACTTATCCTTTAAACTGTAACAAAACATATCTTAAAAAAAGGAAATTTTTACATGGGTAAAAAAAGAAATAAAAATCTCAAATTCGGTACAGTGAATGGTGAGCACTCTACTCCAATGTAGATGGGCAAGACCTTATATAGAAGTAGATGAATGAATAGTCAAACTAATGAATCTTCATTCAAAAATGCTTTGTTTGATCGTTGCACTGGTAACTAACATTTCAGGGTTTTAATATATCCCTTTCATTAAGGATTTAAATAACATATATAAAAACAATGTGAAAGCCATATTTTTCTACATAGTTATGATTTCTTTTAAATCAAATTTTCTTATAATCCTGATGAAAAAGGATATAGTAAAGTGTTTGTAAAGGCTAAAGATATTCTCTGCATTAAGTTAAAATGCCTTATATGTTCAGTCCCCCCCCAGATGCTTACCTGAGCCTAACCTTGATGCAGATCTGTGCCAGAGAGTAACATCACTGACATTTCTCTCTCTCTCTTCTCTTAGTCATTGGCTCCTGCTTCTGTTAATCAAATCCTGTGAGGAGGGAAGCAGAGGCCAAAGCCGAGCCGACTGTGTGTCAATAGACACAGGATCAAGCCTGCACGTGTGTCACCATAGGAAGCGGTTTCCTATGGTGGTATGCGGAGAAGATGAGGAGCTTTGAGCATTGGGGGACTCCAGAAAAGGAGGTTCCGGGATGCTCTGTGCAAAATCATTGCACAGAGCAGTTAAGTATATCATGCTTGTTAGAGGCGTGACTTCCGCCGTCATGGACGGACGTGAGTAGCGGGAGTTCCGAGCTCCGCATGTAGACCTCGTTGAAGGATCCTGAGACCCGCCACCTCCCCCTGCCTAACCGCCCGCCAGCGTCTCGAGCCTGAGCCCTGGAGATTGGAGACCAGGGTTGGACACTAAGCATCCGTGTGTTGAACTCCTTCTATGTGCTGAGCCTGGAAGAGTTGGAGCAGGAAGGTAGACACAACTACAGCTGCAAGCACCGTGAGACACTCAGCGTGTGAGACACTGCAGGTGGAGACAGACGAAGGCAGCATAGACAGCGGATTGCTGGCTCCAAAACAGCATGAGCCGGGAGAGTGAAGGAGGATACAAGCAGTGTAACCAGAAACTAAACAGTAAATCAACGTCAGCAATGTGACGAACATAGGAGGAAGTGAGAGGGCCGAGTACGACAAAACCTCGGTCGTTAGGCGACAGATACGACGGAAGCAGACAGAGGTGGACGTCACAGAGTGTGCGACTCACAGAGTGCCACGAACGTCGACATCAACACAGATGGAAGGACGAGGTTGAGAAGGTCCGAGTCGTGTATCTTCCTCAAGTTGTGTGCCTACGAATCACAGGTTGGGACCAGAGGTTAGAGGTCCCGAGTCCGAGCTCTGCGACCGCCCGCCAATCCGTCCCCCTCCACCGCCCAGAGTCCTAGGAAGTTGCTCCAGATGTACGCCTCGAGCCTTGAGGGCGATGAGTGCAGGCAGGTACTGCCGCCTTCAGTGC
>BLSH010254269.1:82266-97106 GCA_018402905.1 Glandirana rugosa | reverse complement strand
AGTGGAAACTGAGGGAGCACTGAGTAACTAATAGTATCAGACCCTTAAAGCTCAGAAGTCAACCTCATGTGGAAAAAGGTGCCAAGATTGGTAAACCCCTTACTGAAGTGTTTAAAAGGGTGACCCAACGGAAAGTAGACAGATGTCGCTTTTGGAAGCGCACACGCAAAAAGGCATGGGGATGTCTCTGTAGAGCCCGGGTAGATGTAGCAGGGGGACATGGGAAAAGTCACCTGATGGGACAGGATTTGGCCCATGTGGGTGATAGCTTGCATAATCATGCCAAAGTGAGGAGGTTGTACTGGTGTGTTCCGCCCTCTGGGTCGAAACAAGGGGGGGGGGGGATATGTGGTAGTGTGGTACCTCACCAGGCAAAGGACACAGGATTCTCAACCACGCGGGTTGAGAGGCTGCAAGAAGTTTGCATATTGGGGAGAAAACTGGTTTTTCAGCTTCCTCTTTGTATAGGAAAATTGGTTTTGGGACCTGATCCGGGTGGGATGAAATTCACAGTCCTGGGTCCAGATTTGCGATCCACCAGCACACTGACTGGTCAGGTGTGTGCTGGGCTATTTGTAGACACCTGACCATGGTTCTGGGCTCCACCCTCCCGAGGAGTCCAGGCTTGCAAGGGAGAAGCCAGGGTGTGCATGTGCACTGGAGAAGCCCGAGAGTGCAGGTGTGCGCTGGAATAGCCAGAGAGTGCAGGTCTGCACTGAAAACCAGAGACCCAAACTTGAGTTCGCTGACAGGAGTCAGGAGGGCTCCAGGTGGGAGCCGGAGCAGTGATTCTGATACTAAAGAGAGCCAGGTGGCTTGGTATTTTTTTCTTATTTGCAATACTGCATGTGTAAGCCAGGAGGCTGAATGTACAACTATTTTTGCTGATGGTGAAAACCCCCTGCGAGGGAAACCATGCTGTTTTGTTTTCTGAACTTTCGTTATTAAAAGTGGGGCAACAAGCCCTGAAAAGGAATTATTTGGTGTGGACTGTACTCAATAACAGGCACTACACTTGAGCTAAACAGCCCCCAACATTACAATAGAGTGTATCATGTTTTGCTTTCCTCTGTACATGGGACCTTGGCCATGATGCAACCTATACTTTGTAACATGTGCCAAACCCTAATTCACTCCAAGATTCTTTTCTTTTTTAAAAAAATAGTTCAGAGGTTGTAACCCTTCCCCGCACTACAAAAATAAGTGTTTTCACCACGGTTTTATTCCTACTGGAGACATTTTGCCCTCTTCCTATTCTAGTGACCACCCAGAAATTAAAGATAATTTTTTCAATAAAGTAAAAGACAAATGAAATAAAAACTCCAAGGGGGGCCAGAATAGAGTACTTGTCCTTCAGACTATGTTGGTGTCAGTGTCTGTTACCTGGAAGTTTACTCAGGGCTGGAATAAAGTTGCTGCGGAAATAGCTGGGGGATTTGAGGACAGAGGGCAGAGGAGAAAAACACTGTTACAGGCAGCACAGCGTAGGCCAGCAGAACAGCTTGGACAAGGCAGTATTTTTTACACAAACAATGGAGGAGACACACGTGAACATGGCATATCTTTTATAAGGGCTGCATGTCACTGAGGCTATGTTGTTTTGATTTGTCCTCATCCCTAATGGTCATGCTCGTTTGCCGTTGTGCTGTTTTCCTGTTTCACCAACAGTGACTCTCATCCAAGTTACCTGTACCTGCTTCTGGAAGCTTACCCCTGCCATCCTACGGACCAACACTGAAAGTTGTACCCGCAGTCAAGCATGAATCCACCTTATGGCGCAGACTGCCCAGGCTCAAACCTGTCACCAACACCACCTGGTGAAAATTCCTTTGTCATCATCCTTAATAATCACACTCATTTGCTCTTTGCAAAGGTATTCTGTTGTTACCTTTGCCCCCAACCTAAAGCGTACTTGTGACTTTCAAGTGACCATCACAGCACAATGTACACACAATCAAGGTCACTCATGCACCCTGTAAGAGTCTGCCAAATGTCAAAATTGTCACCAACAGCAATTGGTGAGTTTTCTTTTGTCTACATCCTTAAAGGTCATGCTCCTCTGCCCTTTGCATTGAGGTTTTACTCATACAAAGAAAGTTATGCTGCATCATAGAAAGTTCTTAAAAAGGCAAGAATAGGGAAGGAATACATTTATTGCTCAGTGTGCTGCTCTGATATTTCAATAGCCTATAAAGGTCTTGGTGACTGCAAAAAGCACATAAAGAGTTTAGTCCATAAAAAGAAATCAGCTGTGAGAGGGCAGAGCTTAACAAAGAATTTATTTTTGTAGTTTAAAAAGTGATCTCTTTTACAAAACTATTGAAGCTGAAACATGACAGGGTTTTTGCAAACTGCAATTCTGGAGACTGCACTCAGGACACTTCTGCAAATGCTATTTTTCATTTTGTATATCATTTTTTAAGAAAATCTAGTATTTGTTGGAGAAATTGTGTGGTCTTGTCAGTAGACGATGCAAGTGTTTTTATGGCAAAACTTAATGGCCTACAGAAAATGTGTGTTTTGAGGATAGCTTATGTCATCTATTTTAGCATTGGAAAGTGACTTTCTATGTTTTGTGTGGATGCAGCCTACAATGTACTATCATATTAAATTACTTTTCTTAAAATTATAAAAAAAATGGCACAGCTGAAGTGCTTTTGTGAATTCTGCAACACAGAAAATTGCAAAATATTGAAATTCATAGTGACACATTGGCGTTCACTTGAGAAAGCTGTTTGAAGAATTTTGGACAATATGCCTATCTTCAAATCATATGTGGATTTTCAGAATGGAACAGATCCACAATTAAAAAGGGTGTAACAATTAACGTGTTATCCAAAATCGGAACTTTACTACAAGAAAAAAAAATCTTCACAAGGTGCACTCTTTTTAGTATGTTTCTGAAGCCAAATGTCATAATGTCATTGGCTAATAACCTGACTTATTCCCAAATTAGACACTTCTATAAACTTTTTCAATGAACAGCATATACCCATTAGGTTTACAACAAGATGGTTCTTAAAATCACCAGATTTAAAATCTAGAAAGGTGGATGGCTTATTTAAAGATGTTACAACTTTCTATGTGACAGTTGGCTGCAACTTCAAAAGAAAATGCCAATGTGATCCATTTCTCAGTCTTGCAGCTCCTCTCCTTGATGTTCCAAGCAATGACAATCTCACAGCCTTTATAAACACCTTCCCTTTTGGTTATTTTCTCAGAAGAGTTTTATACATCAATGAAGAAATTTAATGAGTTCAAAACAGTGGAAGAGAATGAATTGTAAGAGTCTGGTGACATTGAAATCCCGCAATTCCACATTTCTGATTATGTCAGCTGTCCACTTCTTTGGTGAGCTGTGAAACACCTTTTAGTTCTACCACACAGCAATGCTGGCATTGAGAGGGTTTTCTCTAAAACAATATTAAAAAAAAGAGAGAGAAAAGAAAAACAGATTATGGAATCACTATCAGCCCAAACCACTCTGGTGTCTTTGATGAAGTGCAAAACGAATAAAGATATGTCACAAAATATGCAGCCACCAGAGGAATGAGGCTTGACTACTAATCTTCAGTTCCAGAAGAGACTAAACAGGTGATATTGTCATCTCCTGAAGCAACATTCTAAACTTGTAAATACATGTGCTGTCTACTGTGGGCAAAAAGCTGCATACTATGTTGAAGTACAGCTGAAGGATCTTTTAAGTTTAGTTTATTAATAATTTTCACAATCAAGTCAAAAGTATACAGCTATAGTTATCTGGATAGTTTATATTGTATATCTTATGGCAATTTCCTGCACATTCAATATTGTTTGTGACAATACTTTTGTCTTGTAGCTCCAAAGACCTTTGTTCAAATGTCAACCATGGAGTTTGCATGTTCTCCCTATTGCTTGCATGGGATTCCTCCCAGTGACCCTAGAATACATTTGAGGTGGGGACCTTAGATTGTAAACTGCTTGAGGTCACAGAGACTCATGATGTACAATATGTAAAGTGATCTTTAAATTGTTTGTGCTATATACATAAATATTCAAAACAAAGACCATATTTAAATATGTCACCTGGAATGCCTACCTGATTGTCTACAACTTGAAACAAGCATGTGGGTGGGTGACTAGCCGGAAGCTGCCATTTTGTGTCGATAGTAATACCTTCTTGGACGTGACCATATTTGATCTATGACGTTACAGGAATACCAATGATGTAATTGACCACATATGGTCATGTCCATATAGGGTCAATGGTGTCACCCAGAGACCCTGCCCCTTTGCTTATATTGGGGTGACAAGGACCAGTAGATTACATCTGGCAAGAGTCAAGCAAGGGATTCAGATGTGTCAATGGGTGGCAAGTTTTTTTCGGCAGGTTAGTGGCCATCAGGCATTGTGATTGACCTGGATCTGCATCACTGGATGACTTGACTGATGGTGCATTCACATTGTGGGGCTTTTTAAATATTTTTTTAGTATTGACTGTTTTTCATAAGTGAGTAGGGGTACTATGCACTCCTTACTCATTCATATATGGGGCTGGTTTCTGTGAGCCCTTTATTTTTTAAGGGGCTTCCAGATTCCAAAAAGCCCACCACCTGGAGACCCAACAACAACAACTGGGTCAGAGTTGTGGGGAAGAGGCTGTTGCCCTCATTAACATAGAGATAAGGTGTTTTGCTATGGGGTTCCCCCAAATGTTGAGAGAATGGGACCTGGTATGGTTTAGTGGGGGTGCACACTTGTCCCCATCCCTTTCCTTGGCCACACAGGTTACATGCTCGGATAAGCATCTTGGCATGGATTTTGAAGGGGGTCCCATATTTTTTTCTTGTTTTTTTGCATGAGGCTACCTCTTCTAGTTCATGCATGACTTGGGAAGTCTGGTATGGAATTTATGGGGGACCCCACACTGTATTTTCTTTTTTATACTATCCCTGCTCTTACATTTACCTGTCAGTCAGAAGTCCCCAGCTGAATGTGCAGGACAGAGAAGAGTCACTAGTTATTGGAATGCCAGAGGGTGGCAGCTCCCTAACAAAAAGGAAGAAGTAAGCAGGGACCCCATGCCCTTTTTAAAAAAAATGTTGGCTTTTTTTCATACTTTTTAATTGTCGGCTTTCTTATTTACAATCAGCTGTGAGCAGTGAAGCCTGCTGACAGTTGATGAGTCATCGATTGTTAAGGACACAGCGTCTAGCTTCCTGGCACGTTCATTAGCAACCTGCTCAATGTGGTAAATTACCGCGTTAACTAATGCGGTAATTACTGCTAAATCGAACAAATACTGCATGCAGTATTTAACTATGAATTCTTAGTGAATTGAACAATTGCACAATTGTTACTGCATGCGGTATCATAGGATTGGTTGTTATTTAACTCTTAGTGAATCGACCCCATTGTATGTTAAATTGAAAAACTGTATATGAAATATCCTGATACTATGTTGTTTAATGAGTAAATGTCTCATGTATATTTGTTTTGTATATTATTACAGTACTCTTTAGAGAATCTGAGACCCCGATGAAGTGATTTTTCCCATGAAATGCATTGGCCAATCAACCAAATCCCAAGGCCAAGATAGATATCTATTTGGCAGCTTAATTCAGGAATATGTTTTAAAATCAATCTTTTAATATACTGTATGTGATAGCCAATAAAATTGTTATATTTTTACCAACAGCTCAATGTCTGCCACCCCTCTTCTTCAATACCCCTCTGCACCCAATCAACCAGCAAATTAAATTCAAAATACTAACCACAACATACAAAGCCATTCACAACTCTGCCCCGATCTACATCACCGATCTTGTCTCCAAATATCACCCAAACCATCCTCTCCGTTCCTCCCAAGACCTCCTACTCTCAAGCTCCCTTGTCTCCTTCTCCCATGCTCGTCTCCAGGATTTCTCCAGAGCCTCTTCCATCCTCTGGAACTTTCTACCTCAACTTGTCCGCCTATCTCTTTCTCTTGCTACCTTGAGGCAATCCTTGAAAACTCATCTATTCAGGGAAGCCTATCACACCTTCAACTAATCTTTTACCTCTTCCATCAACTCATTCTCCACAGTTAGAATCTTTTGTGCAACCTGCCCCACCCTATTAGATTGTAAGCTCTTCTGAGCAGGGCCATATTAATCCCCTTGTATTTTATTTTATTGTAACTGTATTGTCTCCCTTTACATTGTAAAGCACCGCGTAAACTGTTAGCGCTATATAAATCCTGTATACTAATAATAATAATACATATTTTTGCTGTCTGTGTCTAATATACTCTAGAACATACATTAAAGAGTAACTCCACTTTTGTGTGGGAAAAAAATAGCAAATAAAGAAAAGAATAATATAGCCTATACAATTGCAACACAAACCATATTGTCATTGAGTGTTATTAAAAATGACCTTTCCTTTTTAATCTGCAGCCACTGTAATTTTTCTGAAAATGCAATGCAATATGGCTACCTGGAGTTGTTCTGTACACAGAATGTGTACTGAACACTCCCCAGAAACATAATTTCCTGCTTGTGTGATTGGCTCACCAATTCTCCCAGAAGTCTGCCTAAGATACAAGTCAGATTTCTGGCATCCTAGATCAAAAATTACATTTTTAGTTAGATACTCCCAATAGGAACACATCTAAAGGGATGCAGGCCCAGCAGATTTCCTCATTAGTGCTCTGAAGCTGCACAGCTGATTTATAATTATGAAACCACTCCTATTAGACCCACAGAGGCAGGCACAGATGAACAAATTTTCATTTCTTGTGAATAACAAAAGGTAGGAATCTGCAACAAAGGTTGTTATAATCCTTGCAATGTACATGTATGTTTTTTTCTAAACAAAAGTGGAGTTACACTTTAAAAGTGGTTTCTAAAGTTTACGCAATAGTATAGGGATGCAATGCATTCCCACGGCCCTCAATTCGCCTAAATACACCTGAAATTTATTTTACATGTTAAAATTTTTGGACCTACATGTTTTTGTGTCTGGAGTTATTTGTATAATGAAATATCCACAATGACAACTTCTTAAGACAGAAGATATCTGCATGTCTAATCATCACAAATATAAAGAGTTTATGTTTAATTTTAGTCTTGCAATTCAATCATTTGCCCCTGGGCCAATTTGAATACAGAACAGATCCCTATGTTAGGGCCATTTACTTCACACACAGCTGTTTCATGCTTGTTGATCCTCATTGGTGTTCATCAGTGCAGAATATTTCTAAGGAAATAAATTGTAAGACTCCAATATGATCACTGCAAACAACACTCAAAATCTGCGTAGGTGACAAACTGCCAGTAAACATTGGTCATGCCAAGTATATTGATGGCAACAACCAGCAAAATCTTTAAAACAGTCATTCTACAATGAAATAATTGTATCCTATGCTAACCACTTGCCGTCCACTAACAGTACATTTAATGTTAGCGGGTGGCACAGTGAAGCATGACAACGTACTGGCACGTCATGATCCACTTTCTGATTTTCAGACATGTATGCACGTACCCCCTGCTAATCTGTGCTGTGATTGGACACAGAATGAGTTTGTCAGCAGGTTACAGCCAGCCAGTAAATTAACTCTGAGTTCAGGGAGAAAAGACAGCCAGGTCCAGTGAGTAAAAGCAGCACACATACACTTGTTAGGCACTTGTTAGGCATACAGTGAACCCCTTGTTTGCCCTTCTGATTACCCTTGTTACACAGTAGTGTCACCATTAGTACAGTGTACAGCATTATCACTCATTTAGTCAGTTAGTGTCCCTCCTAGCCAGTGTCAGTTAGTGCTAGATCGTCCACCGCACTATCACAGTCACATTATAAGTTGCTGATCATAGCCATTGCTAGTTTAGCATCTATAGCTGCATAAATTCCAGTATATATACTATAGTATGTAGACACTATAACTTTCTCACAAACCAATTAATATACCCTAACTTTTTTTCTACCAAAGACATGTAGCAGAATACATTTTGGCCTAATGTTTTTTAAGCTTTATGGTATTTTTTAGTTTATATAATAAAAAAAAAGCCCAGTGGTTATCAAATACCACTAAACGAAAGCTCTATTTGTGTGTGAAAAATTATATACATTTCATTTGGGTACAGTGTTGTATGACCGCGCAATTCTAGTTAAGGTACCACAGTGCTGAATAGAAAAAATGGTCATGAAGGGGGTAAGACCTTTTGGAGGTCAAATGGTTAATCCTCTCCCTAGCAGGGAGAAGTAAACAATCCTTAACAACAAATGTATTCAACATGACATGTTCAAGCCAACAACAGGCCATACTTGGTCCTCAAGTTGCCAGTGGAGCATTTTTGGTACAGATAAAGCGCAATATACATTTTGCCTCTTTTTCTTTCTTCTCCAAAGTATATTGGGGGTGTTGCTTGTTTCCAGAATAACCATTGTTTCATTTGCAAACCATAACCTATAACAATGACAGATGGAAGCAGACTGGTTCCTATAGACAGCAGAAAATCTTTTCAAATATTAGCCTCATTCTGTCTCTGGAGTATAAATGTCTCATCTCTCATGTCATGACAAATTATTTGCTCCTAAACATGTCAACTGCTTTAGTTAGCAGGGAGCATCACCACACCACAGCTATTACATATATTCAACATGTTACTTGCCAAGACAAAATTATGTCTACAGCTACACGATAATAACAGAACCAACGTTCCCTTTCTAATATCCTCTCTAACACAGTGTAACCCTTGTTTACTATGATGACATCACTATAAACGTGAGACTATATTTAGCACCTTCAATCAACTAGAGAAAGATTGCTGTAATTACCACTGGAATAGCAGCAATGAAATGCATTTATTATTCAAAATCGTACTCCTACGAATATAAACACCACACCCAGGACAAACATTTTATGTGGAAACAGACATCTGTATGGAGACTCTATGTCATTACTGTCTCCGAATATTCTCACAAGGACTGCTTCTAAAAGTAGACCTATTCAATCACAATGAAAATATGTTTTAAGCAAAATTTGGCATTCAATTTTTTTCAACTTAAAGTGGTATTAAACCCAAAAGGAAACATTTATTATACTACAACTTACCAATTTATAGATGTAATGGCTAAATCCATTGTTTCTGTTAGGCTTTCTTTCTTTTATTTTCATCTGGTGATCTGGTGAAAAAAACTGACTGCTTATAAAGTGTGAGCTTCTGTTTGGCTTCAATTTGTTAGCATATCTAAATCTGTTAGTACATTTAACAACCCCCCCCCCCAAGATTAACAATGCTGCTGTCCAAAGGTGCCTCCTGTGCTCCTTCACCCAGAGTGGGGACACTCTAATACAGGAGGTGTGTTACTGGCCAGATCACCAGGTGAAACAGAAGGAAAAAACCTAAAAAAAATGAATGCAGCCACTACATCTAATAATTTGTAAGCTGCAATATTGTGCATCTTGTCCCACTTGCCAGTTAACTTCTCCAGTGCCCCACTATAGAAACCCCCTGGTGCCCTTACCAATAATTGAGGTGCCATTTGAGTGGATCGCTATGGATCTTGTAGGATCCCTGGTAAAGTCAGCAAGGGGGCACCAATATACTGTATATTAGTCATCCTAGACTACGCAACTAGGTATCCAGAAGCAGTCCCTTTAAGAAAAACTTCCTCTAAGGCCATTTCCCGGGAATTATTTTGAATGTTTTCGCAAACTGGATTCCTCAAAGAGATACTGATGGATCACAGCACCCCTTTTATGTCAAAGGTGATGGTGGACTTGTGCAAACTGTTTCAGATTAAGTAGTTGCGGACATCCGTCTATCACCCGCAGACCGATGGCCTAGTTGAGAGATTTAATAAAACCTAAAATCCATGTTAAAAAGAGTGGTCCAGAAAGACAGGAAGGATTGGGATATGTTGCTCCCTGCTTGGATGTTTGCCATTCAGGAGGTTCCACAAGTGTCCACGGGCTTCTCACCATTTGAGCTAGTGTTTGGGGCGAAGGCCCCGGGCTTGCTCAATCTCATAAAGGAAATGTGGCAAAGTGAGTCCTCACCGCACAAAACCACGGTAGAGCATATCTCCCAAATGTGAGAGAGGGTGGCTATGGTGGTGCTGTTAGTGAAGGAGCATCTGCAGAAGGCTCAAGATGACCAAAGGAGGGTGTACAACCGGTCAGCTAAAGTCAGACAGTTTCAAGTAGGAGACCGGGTGGCTGTTCTGATACCCACGGTGGAGAGCAAGTTCTTGGCCAAGTGGCAGGGACCGTTTGAGGTAGTGGAAAAGGTGGGTGAGGTGAACTACAAGGTACGCCAGCCAGGGAAAAGAAAGCAATACCAGATCAATCACGTAAACTTGTTAAAAGCCTGGAGAGACAGAGAACAGGTATCCGCTGTGGTAGGTGTCCAGTCAGGAGACCCTGCACGAGTTGGCCTGGTGCAGGTTGCTGCTACCCTCTCTAGGCTCCAAACCCAGCAAGCGAAATAGTTTCTGCAAAGAAATAGGGACATGTTTTAAGGATTGCCTGGTCTCACCAATGTCACCAAGCATGACATTGTAACAGAGCCCAATGTAAAAAACTGGTTAAAGCCTTATTGTATCCCAGAAGCACATAGGGTGACAGTGTCTGAAGAGGTAAAAAGAATGCTTGAGCTTGAAGTCATGGAAGAGTCACAGAGAGAATGGTCGAGTCCAATCGCGTTGGTACCAAAACCAAATGGCACTTTTCGCTTCTGCAATGACTTTATAAAACTTAATGAAGTCTCCAAGTATGATGCATATCCCATACCCCGGGTAGACGACGCACTGGACCTCACAATAGGGTACTGGCAGATTCCCCTAACCAAGGAAGCCAGGGAGAAAACAGCCTTCTTCACCCCAGAAGGCCACTTCCAATATAAAAGGATGCCATTTGGCCTACACTCTGCCCCTGCCACATTTCAACAGACCATGGATAAAACTTTGCTTCCACAGCAACAATATACTTCAGTCTACCTGGATGACATAGTCATTTTCAGCACTGATTGGGAGTCCCATCTTCCCTGGGTTCAGGCAGTCGTAGACTCCTTGGGAAGAGCAGGGTTCATGATAAATCTTAAGAAGTGTGCAATTGGGATGGAGGAAGCCAAGTACCTAGGGTACATTGTGGGTAGAGGGCTGGTGAAGCCCCAAATGAGTAAGGTAGAAGCCATACAGGACTGGCCTCGTCCCCTAACCAAAAAGCAGGTCAGAGCATTTTTGGGCATAGTTGGCTACTACCGGAGGTTTGTCCCCAACTTTGCCATCATTGATGCAACATTGACTGACTTAACAAAAGGCAGGAAGTCAGTGTTGATAAAGTGGAATGCCAATGCCGAAGAAGCGTTTCAGAAGATTAAGATGGCATTGTGTCAGCATCTGATGTTCGTAGCTCCAGATTTTTCTAAGGAATTTGTGGTGCAGACAGATGCTTCAAGCGAAGGATTAGGAGCAGTTCTGTCTCAAGTGGTCAATGGGGGAAGAGCACCCCATAGTTTTTCTGAGTAGTAAGCGGAAAACAGCAGAGAAAAACTATGCTGTGATGGAGCAGGAGTGTCTCGCCATCAAATGGGCTCTGGACTCATTGTGGTACTTTCTGCTAGGTAGGAGATTCCTCATGGCGTCAGACCATGCCCCATTGACCTGGATGAGACAAAACAAACAGACCAGTGCCAGGGGGGCAAGATTTTTCCTTTCTCTCTAGGAGTTTAATTCTGGGGTAGAGCACAGACCCAAGAGACAACATCAGAATGCTGATGCCCTCTCCCAAATGGTGCCTCCAACCCATCCACATTGAGGGAGAGGGGAGGATATGTACAGGACGCCAAGGCTGGGTCCTGGATGGGTGCTATATAGCACCAATATTTGGTTTATGGTCCCTTTAAAGGAAGTGTGGAAGAGCTCAGGTTGTCACCTGAGATGCGTGAGGAATTTCTGGGGATAGCCATATTAAAGAGAGGACTGACTCGCTGTTATTCCTGTGTTAATAGAGAGATACTTGGGACCCGGAATTTCGGAGGCCCTGAAGTGATTTTCGAGAAGGAAAAGGGCCTCCGCTCCTTATTACAGGGACTCCAGCACACGCAGAGTTAAGACCCTCCAGGAAGCAGCTCTTAAAGACAGGAAGTAGTGTTAGGTGTGGTGGTGAGGAGGAGTAGTGTGGAGACACCTGTCTTGGAGAGTTGCGAGTGTGCTGAAGGCTGCTAAAATACCTGACAAGGATTGTGCTAAATCTTGGGGTGAAGACCTGTCCACGAACTGTATGTGCCTTTTTACATTTATGTTTCCCTTGTGCTGAAGATTAAGCGGACTTTCTTTTGTATTTTCATCTCTGTATGCTGCTTGAAGCCTTACTTTGATTTCCTGCTGAAAATAAAAGCCTCTTTGTTTTAAGTTTACCGCCTTTGCACTGGGTCCTGTGGAGCTAATATCCCCCAAACTTTACTATATATATATATATATATATATATATATATATACATATATTATACTGTATATATATATACTCAAAAGTGAATACAACCCTCACATTTTTGTTGTTTAAGAGGTTTTTATTGTTTTTACCAAAGAATATGGTAATACAAAGGGGGTATTACAAGCAATACATAGAAATAGCTGTTGCACGGAAATTCGTAACAGTTCAACCATTAAAGAATTAGGTGCATTCTGTTATATAATACAACACCGTAAGTGTCACCATTTGAGAACGAGCATTTGACATTACCCATAAAGATTAACATGCTTAGGTATTCCATTTATGCCATCTCACATGTGGAGTGTAAGGCGAAGATGCGGTCTCCCCCCAGACACCCCATCTGGGATCAAACTGTGTCGAGGGAGAGGGGAGACAACGCGCTCCGCTCCTATATTAAAATGTTTTATATTAGTCATATATAGGTTATACCGGTGCAACGAAGAAAAGAGAAAATCAGAAAATCACAAGCGATATATAACCGACCAAGTTGGTTTGAACATTTAAAGTTGCCCCAACCTGTCTATTTAAACAAGGCTTCTTAGTTGGGTGCACTGGATCAGCATGTATCACTCTGTGCATGTTATGTGTATAGGTGATAGCTTGGGGGTGGGGTAGTGTTATTGTGTAACTGAGGAAACGTAGGGCAGTATTTGTCACATTTCTTGGTGGGGGTTGGAAGAAGAAAGGAGGCCAGCAATTTTGGCTTAATCCTTCAACCGCACAGTTCATCGGTGATTAGATCATAAGCGTTTTATACTCATCTGTAGGGATAAAGTGCTGCTAGCACGACCACATCTTCCTAAATTTAGAAGGGTTATCGTTTGTCTGGTGTATAAGATCCTCCATTTCCAAGGTTTTATGTATATGCCTAATCCAATCTTTTATGGTCGGAGGGTCTGTGGAGCGCCATTTGGCGGGGACTCACATGTTTGCTGCTTTCACCAAATGGATCGCCAGAGAACGTAGGTATGTAGTTCTTGGTATTTTGGAGTAGTGTATTAGGAATTGGGTGGGCGAGTACTCTAGTGAGAGAGTGGTGATTTGATTTATGAGGCAATGTACTTCTTTTCAGAACAGTTGGATGACATGGCATGACCACCATATGTGTGAGAGCAATCCCGGCTTCTTAGCACAATGCCAACATTGGGGGAAATGTGGTAGGTGATATTTTATGGAGTCTGAGTGGTGTCTTGTACCACCTGGAAAATATTTTGAAAGCATTTTCTTGTGCAAAGATGTTAGCCGTTCCTTTATGGATGTAGGTGTATATGTTCTACCATTCTCGTTCCAATAGATCAATTGCGAGTTCCTGTTCTAATTTGCGGCTCGCTAGGTTAGATTTAGGGTTTTGGTCTGCGAATAATAAAGCATAGATGTCTGAGATTAAGCGTCTTTGGGGTTCTTTTTTCAGGCATAGGGATTCAAATGGTGTCGTTTGCCAGGATCCTTCTAAAAAGTGCCATAATTGAGTGTATGACCAAAAAGGGAACAATTGCTTAGGTGCTTGGGCGGACAGCTTCGGCCAGGGGATCAGGTGTCCTCTCTCATATAGCTGTTCTGCTCGTAGGGTAGGGTGTGGCCATTCTTTTAGGAGGTAATTTGCAGATAGACCCAGTGGGAAGTCTGGGTTCTGGCGAAGAGGCATCATGGGCCCTTTAGGTCAGGAGATGTTATGTGTGTGAAAGGCTTCTTGGAAGGCTCCTAGTGTGGGATTTATTAATGGGTGGTGTTTGCAGGATAAGGGGACGTGTTTGGGCGCAATCCATGGGAGTTGGTGCAGAAGGAGTGCGGACTAGAGTTGAGCGAACCCGGACTGTAAAGTTCGGGTCCGTACCAAACTTTGGGGTGTCCGGGACCCGGACCCGAACCCGGACTTTTCAAAAAAAGTCTGGGTTCGGGTCCGGGGTTCTGGTAATTTTACCAAAAGTTCTGAAAATTGCTGTAAAAAAGTCCAGGAAACTCCTAGAGGTCTGCAAAATGAAGGAAAATGGGGGTAAGGGTGGGACAAGTGCCCTACAAAGAAATGGGGGCAGGGAAATAACTAAAAGCATTTAAAAAAAATAAAAACATAAAAAAAAGCAAAAATGGAGGTGGATGTGGACCATCTTCAAACTGGGTCTGAAAAGTATTAATTAACGGTAGGAATGGGGGTAAAAGGAAGTAAAACGTCTGGAGATCCTCAAAGGACCTGAAAAAATGTCGTTAAAAGTCTTGAAAACCATTTTAATGGTCTTGGGGCCTGTGGGGTTTCAAACCATGCCTGGGCTTGAAATGTCAGGCCCAAGCGAGTTGAGATCAGGCGTGAGGAAGACGTGGTTGAGGGTACCTAACGCGGGTTTGTGCAGGGGAATAGGACGTTTGTGGTGGGTAATTATTTAGGGTG
>BLSH010254269.1:69533-82256 GCA_018402905.1 Glandirana rugosa | reverse complement strand
AGTTAGTCCCGGTTTTATTTAAAGTGACACACACAGTTTACAGATGTTTGCAGAACAGTGATATGGGTTCTCCCGGCTTATTTATACTTTTCTGACACAGTTTGAAGATGATTTTAGAACAGTGATATGGCTTCTACCGTTAATTAATACTTTTCAGACCCAGTTTGAAGATGGTCCACATCCACCTCCATTTTTGCTTTTTTTAGGTTTTTATTTTTTTAAAAATGCTTTTAGTTATTTCCCTGTCCCCATTTCTTTGTAGGGCACTTGTCCCACCCTTACCCCCATTTCCTTACTTTTGCAGATCTCTAGGACTTTCCAGGACTATTTTACAGCCATTTTTGTGCCTAAAAGTTCGGGTCCCCATTGATTTCAATGGGGTTCGGGGTCCGGGACAAAGTTCGGGTTCTGTCCGGACCCGAACCCGGACTTTGTCCCGAAGTTTAGCCGAACCAGCAGAACCCGGACTTCTAGAAGTTCGCTCAACTCTAGTGCGGCCATAGCGTGTTCTAATTGGATCCATGATTTGACCTCGGAGTGAATGTTCCCGTCGACTACTCTTGTTAGTAAGCATGATTTGTAGTATTTGTGTATATATGGGAGGTCGATGCCCCCCTTTAATTTAGGGATCATCAGTCTCTGCAGGCTTATACTGGGGTGAGCAGAGTTCCATATGAAGTCTGTGCATGTTTTTCGGTACATGGAGAAGAAGATGGGCGGAAGCTTTATGGGTATTGTTTGCAGCAGGTATAATATTCTAGGGAGCACATTCATTTTTATGATCGCAGCTCTGCCAAACCAGGAGAAGAGTCCTGCGGACCACAATCTCAGGTCACGGGGTATGTTTTGTATTAGAGGGAGATAGTTTTTGTTATATATATTATATATTTGTTATATAATCTGAGAGTTTAGCTGGTAATTGAATATCTAGGTAAGTAATTGCCTCTTTGTTCCATTTAAATGGAAAGTTGGCCTGGCATTGTTTGATCGTTTAGTAATGTTCAAGGCATTCGATTTTGAAAAATTGATTCGGAGGTTGGAAATGCTTTTGAAGTCAGCGAGGTCCTTAAGAAGACTGGGGATTGTGATTAGTGGTTCAGATAGGAAGAGGAGGACATCGTCAGCGAACACAGCCAATTTATAGGTTTGTCGTACTATTATTATGCCCTTGACATCTGGGTTTGCTCTGATGCGTCTCAGGAGGGGTTCGAGGGTCAGGACAAAGACCAGAGGGGAGAGGGGGCAGCCCTGGCATGTTCCATTCGTGATTGAGTAGGCATTCGATAGGTGGCCATTGACACAAACTTCTGATCTTGGGTTGGAGTATAGTGAGAGAATGAGGTTTAACATTCTTTCCCGTAGTCCGATATATCTCAGTGTCTCCGTCATGTAATCCCAGGCCACTCTATCGAATGCCTTCTCCGCATCTAAGGAAAGGAAAAAGCCTGGCTTGTGGTTGGCTGATAGCCAGTGGTGGATATTTATGGCTTTGATAGTATTGTCCCTTGCTTCCCTGCCTGGTATGAACCCAACTTGATCCAGGGATATTAGTTGTGGGAGTAAGGGTAACAGGCGGTTGGCTAGTCCCTCACATTTTTGTAAATATTTTATAATATCTTTTCATGTGACAACACTGAAGAAATGACACTTTGGGGTTAATTTACTAAAGCTTGAAAGTGCAGCTCCACACAGAAACCAATCAGCTTCAAGGTTTTATTGTCAAAGCTTGATTGAACAAGCTGAGGTTAGAAAGCTGATTGGCTAGCATGCACAGCTGCACAGGTTTTTGCACTCTCCGGCTTTAGTAAATCAACCCCTTTGCTACAATGTAAAATAGTGAGTGTACAGCTTGTATAACAGTGTAAATTTGCTGTCCCCTCAAAATAATTGAACACACAGACATTAATGTCTAAACAGCTGGCAACAAAAGTGAGTACACGACTAAGTGAAATTGTCAAAATTGGGACCAATTAGCCATTTTCCCTCCCCTGTGTCATGTGACTCATTAGTGTTACAAGGTCTCAGGTGTGAATGGGGAGCAGATGTGTTAAATTTGGTGTTATCACTCACTGGAAGTTCAACATGGCAACTCATGGCAAAGAACTCTCTAAGGATCTGAAAAAAAGAATTGTTGCTCTACATAAAGATGGCCTAGGCTATATGAAGATTGCCAAGACCCTGAAACTGAGTTGCAGCTTGATGGCCAAGACCATACAGCAGTTTAACAGGACAGGTTCCACTCAGAACAGGCTTTGCCATGGTTGACCAAAGAAGCTGAGCGCATGTTCTCAGTATCATATCCAGAGGTTGTCTCTGGGAAATAGATGTATGATTGCTGCCAGCATTGCTGCAGAGGTTCAAGGGGTGGGGGGTCAGCTTGTCAGTGCTCAGGCAATATGCTGCACACTGCATCAAATTGGTCTGCATGGCTGTCGTCCCAGAAGGAAGCCTTTTCTAAAGATGATACACAAGAAAGGGGCAGACTCGATGGACTACTCAGTCTTTTTCTGCCGTCACGTTTCTATGTTTCTATGTTTCTAATTGCTGGAACCATGTCCTGTGGTCTGATGAGACTAAGATAAACTTATTTGGCTCAGATGGTGTCAAGCGTGTGTGGTGGCAACCAGGTGAGGAGTACAAAGACAAGTGTGTCTTGCCTACAGTCAAGCATGGTGGTGGAAGTGTCATGATCTGGGGCTGCATGAGTGCTGCCGGCACTGGGTAGCTACAGTTCATTGAGGGAACCAGGAATGCCAACATGTACTGTGACATACTGAAGTAGAGTATGATCCCCTTCCCCTGGCTGTGTGTAAAGTTATTTTGAGGGGACAGAAAATTTACACTGTTATACAAGCTGTACACTCACTACTTTACATTGTAGCAAAGCGTAATTTGTTCGGTTTTATCACATGAAAAGATATAAAATATTTACAAAAATGTGAGGGGTGTACTCACTTTTGTATACTTTTGTATCCTGTATATATATATATATATATAGTGACAATATTCAAGGCAAAGTGGTAGATGGACGATACCTGCCGCGTTGTATGCGTTCATGTGGACTGGATTTTACCATCCACTATGGAAGGGCTGGTTCCGGTCTGGGGTTTGTGGTCCACTGGAGTCCAGCAGGTGGACTTAAATAATCAAGAAGAGATCTCACTTGAGCTCTGGCCTGAACCTCAGAGAGAGATCTGAGGGAGCTCTGTGTGCTGTTTTGGACTTTAAACCAAGGTTTGCATTTTGTGGTTGTCAGGAGCCAGCCCAACACAGTATAGTGAGGAAAATATATTGTTTAGTTTAGCACCGGATGGCAAAGACTTATTTTCTGTTTTGTTTTTTAACCTACAAACTTATTTATCAATAAACCTGGCAACCGGACAGATTTTAAGGAAAGTTGCCTGCATGCTGATTAATTTTCCGGAAAGCTGATCCCCAAGAGCTAATCTCCCACATGTGGTGGAGTTCAGCATGCATCTTTCCAAGATGGAAGAAATGCTGAAGGCCTTGCTACAAGCCAATGCAGCTCAGCGGGAAACCAACCGCCAGGTCGCAGAGGCCGCTGCAGCACAACAGGTGGCTCAACAGGCAGTGCTGCAGGAAACCAACCGCCAGGTCGCAGAGGCCGCTGCAGCTCAAAAGGCGGCTCTGCAGGAAACCAACCCCCGGATTGCACAGGCCACTGCAGCCCAGTGGGAGGAAAGTCGCCAGGCTATCACAGCACAACAGCAGATGAACCAACAGTTTGTGGAGGCCCTGCTTGAGTTAAAAAAGGGCCCACACCTCTGGTGACAGTGGAACCAAAGTTGGTACGCGCCTCTTACCACATGCAGAAGATGACACCTGCAGATGATGTGGAGGCGTATATCACGGCATTTGAAAGAGTCGCTCTTCACGGAGGATGGCTAAAAGAACAGTGGGCAGGACTGTTGGCACCATTTCTGACCGGTGAACCCCAGAAAGCCTATTTTGATCTGGAACCAGATAAAGCCCAGGACTATGAGACTCTAAAGGCAGAGATACTCGCATGGCAAGGGTTCACCTTGGCAGTCTGGGCTCAACGGGTGCATCAGTGGACCTACCGCACCAACAAACTACCCCACCTGCAGATGTTCGACCTGGTCCACCTAACCAGGAAGTGGCTACAGGTCCCCAGATTGTGGAGTGCGTGGTCATGGACCACTATCTATGTGCGCTTCCAGCTGCTTTAAGGAAATGGGTCAGTCAAGAGGACCCCAAAACCGCCAACCAACTTGTGGACCTCATGGAGAGATACACTGCTGCAGAGGACTTGTTGCACCTATCTACGCCCTACTCCAATGTATCTAGGGGTGAAAGATTTCCCGGCGGACCCAGTAAGACTGTTCCAGGGTTCAGGGGCATGGGGAAATTTGATAAGACTGCTATGGTTAAAGAGACTGTGGGCTCTAGACCTGGGGACTGGCCAAAGAAGCCAGGAAGGTCTTGGAGAACCTGGAAAGGACTGGGTGTAGAGCACATACAGTGCTACCGATGCCATGCATTGGGCCATATTGCTGCTAATTGTACCCTGAATGGTGAACCCATGCAATGCGATTATACTTATGTGAATAGAAGCCTTTCTCTTTTTGCACAGGTTGCATATACAGCATCACGTTCAAATCGCATGGAGAGGCAAATGTGTGTGATTTTTGTTGATGGAAAGCCCGTCACTGCCCTGCTTGACTCTGGTAGTGTAGTAATGTTGTTAAAAGCAATTGTGTAAATCCTGCAAGTTTACACCCTAGCACTGTCGGGGTCACTTGCATCCATTGGGACACATGTGACTACCAGATGGCGGTGGTTGAAATTGACACCCCTTGGGGCAGTGTGACTCATTCAGTGGGGGTAGCACCTTTGTTGCTATATGACGCCCTAGTGGGCAGGGATTTTCCCCATTTTTGGAGGTTATGGGAAGGCACAGGGAGTCTGGAGGAGAGAGCTCCCCCAGCTGCAAAAGCACGGGAACTCTCACCTGACCCTTTTTGCAAAATGGAAGGGGAGACTGTGGCAGGACCGAGGAAAGAGGAGACCTCTTCCTTTTCCTGTACTGGCTAGGGAGCCAGAGGAGCTGCAATATAGCTCCCAGCTGGAGGCTAATGACATAGACAATATCTCTGACCCTGACCATGAGAGTGGACAAAATGTAGTACCTGACTTAGAGGTCCAGAGTGAGGACTTCTGTACAGAGCAACTACGGGAGGTTGCTCTCCTCAGAGCTAGAGAAAACGTGAAGGTGGTGGATGGGGAATCTGTGGACCCTAATTGGGGGGTGTCTTTTCCCTACATGGCTCTTAAAAATAATTTGTTGTATCAGGTGGTGAAATGGGGGGAGGACGAGGTGGAACAGCTAGTGGTTCCAAAACCCTTTCTCAGGACGGTGCTAGAGCTAGCCAATGAACATGTAATAGGGGGGCATCTGGGTATGGATAAGACCAGGGAGAGAATAACCCAGAGATTCTTCTGGCCCGGGTTGCATGCAGATGTTAGAGAGTATTGGAAATCATGCCCTGAGTGTCAGATGACGGCCCCGTCGCCCCATTTTTGAAGTCCCTTTGTCTCACTTCCCATAATTGAAGTGCCATTTGAGTGAGTTGGCATGGATCTTGTGGGACCAGTAGTAAAATCTGCTCAGGGACACCAGCACATCCTGGTGATCCTGCACTATGCGACCCACTATCCTGAAGCTATACCCTTGTGGAACACCTCCGCTAAGACTTTCGCCAAGGAGCTGGTCCAAGTGTTTAGTCGGGTGGGGATCCCTAAAGAGGTCTTAATGGATCAGGGCCCCCGTTTATGTCCCATGTAACCAAGGAATTGTGCAGGTTGTATAAAATCTCCCATCTCTGTACCTTGGTCTACCACCCCCAAACGGATGGACTTGTGGAGAGGTTTAATAAAACACTCAAAAGCATGTTGAAAAAGGTAGTGGAAAAAGATGGGAGAAAATGTTTGCCATACGAGAGGTTCCGCGGGTGTCTACGGGGTATTCCCCCTTTGAACTCTTGTATGGCAGACATCCCAGGGGTCTGCTAGATGTTGCAAAAGAGACATGGGAAGGAGAGGTCACCCATATAGGAGTGTCATCGGGCATATTTCCTTGATGCAGGATCAAATCGCAGCAGTCCTGCCCCTAGTGCGAGAGCATATGGAGCAAGTTCAGGAAGCCCAAAGAAGGGGTTATATTCGGGGTGCCAAAACCCAAACTTTCAACCCCGCAAAGTGGCAGGGTCCCTTTGAGACTAGGGAAAAAGTAAACAACAAAGTTTAACAGCCAGGGAAAAGAAAACCCAAGCAAATTTACCATGTGAATCTCTTAAAACCATGCAAAGACAGAAAGACTTTAGTGGCAGTGCCCACTCCTCAAGGCTATCCATGACCCCGGAAGTCCCCATAACTGAGTCTTGTCACTAATGCAACAAAATGATGTTAAGGAGTTTATCATTAAAATAGAGATTTTTTCTCTCCCTTACCCAGGCTGACCACCGTACTACAACATGACATAGTCATGGAACCAGGGGTCCACGTAAATGTAAAACCCTATCGAATACCTGAGGCTAGATGGGAGGTGGTGGTGAAGGGAATAAAAAGCATGTTTGAGTTAGACATGATAGAGGAGTCCCACAGCACCTGGTGGAGCCCTATAGTGCTGGTCCCAAAGCCCGATGGCACTATCAGGTTCTGTAACAATTTCAGGAACCTGAATAACGTGTCTAAATTTGATGCATACCCAATGCCAAGGGTTTACGAACTTGTGGACAGGTTGGGAGGTGGCCGGTACATAACAACCCTAGACCAAACTAAGGGCTACTGGCAGATCCCCTTAATGGAGTCAGCAAAAGAAAAAAATGCCTTTTCTACCCCTGAGGGGTCCTTCCAGTACAGGTGAATGCCATTTGGTTTGCATGGGGCCCCTGCATCCTTACAGAGAATGATGGACAAAACCTTGAGGGCGCATCAGGCCTATGCAGCTGCCAATTTGAATGATGTGGTCATCCACAGTCCAGATTGGGAATCGCATCTGCCCTGTACAAGCAGTCGTAGATTCTCTGAGGGTAGCAGATTTAACAGCCAACCTGAAAAAGTGTGCCATAGACCTGGAGGAGGCCAAATACCTTGGGTATGTTATTGATCGGGGACTGATCAAGCCCCAGACCAATAAGATCGAGGCAATCCAAAAATGGCCCCAAGCGGTGAATAAAAAACAGGTTAATGCCATCCTGTGGATTACAGAGTATTACAGATGGTTCTTCCCCCGACTTTGCCACCATTGCCGTCCCTCTGACCAATTAACGAAGGGTAGAGGGTCGGGCATGGTTAAGTGGAATCCCGAAGCCGAGAATGCATTCCAGCAGTTGAAACAGGCCCTTTGTGTGAAACCAGTGCTCGTGACTCCGGACTTCACAAAGGAGTTTGTTGTGCAGACGGACGCCTCTGATGTGGGACTAGGTGCTGTTCTGTCCCAGATCAGAGACGGTGAGATGCACCTGGTTGTCTACTTAGCAGGCATCAGAGAAACAATGGCATTGTGGAGAAGGAGTGCCTGGCTATCAAGTGGGCCTTAGAGTCACTAAAGTACTACCTTTTAGGTAGGTCGTTTAGGCTAGACACCGACCATGCCCCCCTGAAGTGGATGTGTGACAACAGGAAGAAAAATAGTCGGGTGACTAGGTGGTTCTTGGCCCTACAGCCATTTAAAGCGGTAGTAAACCCATGCATCTAACAGGTTAAAAACCAGTCACATTTCACATGCCGGAAATGTAACACTCCCATTGGTTGTGCTCTAAACCAAACTGTCAAACCATCCAATGGCTGGTGTCATAGCTGATCACATGTGCAGCATCATGGCAGTTGTATATTAAACAGAGGCAAAGATGGCAGCTTCCTTGGCTGAAAATGATAGCAGGGTTTACTACCACTTTAAGTTCAAAGTGGAGCACCGGGCGGGAAGAATCCAGAACAATGCGGATGCCCTCTCCCAGGTCCACTGTATGGTTGGGACAGGTGCTCAGCTGCAGGGGCTTGAGCAGAGGGGGAGGATATGTGACAATATGCAAGGCAAAGTGGTAGACGGACTCTACCTGTTGCCTCGTATGTGCTCATGTGGACTGGATTAAGCAGATTTTACCAGCCACTATGGCAGGACTGGTTCCAGTCCAGAGTTTGTGGTCCACTGAAGTCCACCAGTAGGTGGACTTAAATAATCAGGAAGATATCTCACTTGAGCTCTGGCCTGAACCTCAGAGAGATCTGAGGGAGCTCTGTGTGCTGTTTTGGACTTTAAACCAAGGTTTTGTGGGTGTAGGGGGCCAGCCCCACACCGTATAGTGAGGAAACAATACTGTTTAGTTTAGGGCCGAACAGCAATAACTTATTGTTAGTTTTTGTTTTGTTTTTTAACCTGCAAATTTGTTTAGCAATAAACCTGGTAAGCCACCAGATTTTAAGGAAAGTTGCCTGTACGGCTTACTATTAGAGTTGAGCGAACCCGAACTGTAAAGTTTGGGTCCGTACCGAACTTTCCAGTGTCTGTGTCCCGAATCCGAACCCGAACGTTTGAGAAAAAGTCCGGGTTCGGGTTCTGGGTTCTGGTATTTTATCACGCATGTTGAATAGCTGCAGGGCAGCCAATCAACAAGCGTTTCACTGGTTTTCCCTAGAAGCAATCACAGCAATGCCTACTAATGGCATGGCTGTGATTGGCCAGTGCATCATGTGACCCAGCCTCTTTATAAGCTGGAGTCACTTAGTGCTACAGTCACATGCTCTCTGAGACTCTGACTAGTGTAGGGAGAGGATGCTGCCTGCTCTGTGAGGGACAGATTGCAGATATATATATAATAACATCTCATCGATCTGATTGTGGACTAGGTAGAGACTACTACTACTGCTTTGAGGGACAGATTGCAGATTTCATCCTACATTACAGAACAATCTGACTGGACTAGGTAGAGTCTACTGCTTAGAGGGACCCTGCTAATAGGGTCAGGTTCCTGCTGTTGCGTTAAGGGACAGATTATTTTTGTTCTATAATCATCTCCTAGTTCTAAAGGGAGAGGTTCCTGCTGGTCCTGTAAGGGACAGATAATTGTTCTAAAATCATCGCCTACTCCTATCGGGTCAGTTTCCTGCTGTTGCTGTAAGGGACAGATTATTATTGTTCTATAATCATCTCCTAGTTCTAAAGGGAGAGGTTCCTGATGGTCCTGTAAGGCAGGGGTGACCAAACTACGGCCCTCCAGCTGTTGCAGAACTACAAGTCCCATGAGGCATTGTAAAACTATAACATTCACAGACATAACCAGGCATGATGGGAATTGTAGTTCCAGAACAACTGGAGGGCCATAGTTTGGACACCCCTGCTGTAAGGGACAGATAATTGTTCTAAAATCATCGCCTACTCTAATAGGGTCAGGTTCCTGCTGTTGCTGTAAGGGACAGATTATTTTTGTTCTATAATCATCTCCTAGTTCTAAAGGGAGAGGTTCCTGCTATTCCTGTAAGGGACAGATAATTGTTCTAAAATCATCGCCTATTCCTATAGGGTCAGGTTCCTGCTGCTCAGGTAGAAGAAGAAGAATTTATTATTCTTTTTTTTTTTTATTAATAAATACTTAAATAGTGCTACATAGTACATTTGCTGGCAGAATGAGGAGAGGGTCAAATAAGGGACGTAGTCGTGGTGCTGCTGGTGTTGGTGGTGTTGGTGAAGCTCCTGTTGGAGAGGACGTGGTCAATCTGTGCCAGCTACACGCATGAGTGAAACACCTTCCTCAGGTGCGAGTAGCCGACAGAACCTTCAACATTATATGTTAGGCCCGAATGCCGCTCAACAAATGGTGAGGCCAGAACAAGTACAGGCGATAGTAGATTGGGTGGCTGACAATGCCTCCAGTTCCTTCACATTGTCTCCCTTCCGGTCCCTTGATGAAAGCTCAGAGTTGGCACCTGAACCCCATGGCCATCTGTCTTTCACCTCAGCCCCTTGTAAATTAGCCAAGCTGTCTGAGCCCCAAGTCATGCAAGAGACTCTTGTACTTTTTGATGACTCTCCTGGTATGCTTTCCATGGGTCATCCACATAGCCCTGCCCCAGAAGTGGAAGACATTGAGTGCACCAATGCCCAACCACTTCTGTTGCAGGATGAGGACATGGAAACACCAGCGCAGCACGTCTCTGATGATGACGAAACACAGGTGCCAACTGCTGCAGCTTTCCTCAGTGTGCAGACTGACAAGGAGGACAGTGGTGAAGGGTGGGTGGAAGATGATGTGGAGGAGGATGATGAGGTCCTAGACCCCACATGGAATGAGGGTCATGCGAGTGACATGTGCAGTTTGGAGGAAGAGGTGGTGGTCGCATAGAGGCACCAGCACAGCAAAAGAGGAAGCAGGTTGCAAAAGAGGAGCAAGCATCCCCTAGACAGTAGGCCCGCTACTACCCACCGCAAACAGGGACCTAGCACACCAAAGGCAGCTCAAAGGCGTTCCCCCACGTGGCAGTTATTCAGGCAATGTGCTGACGACAAGACACGAGTGGTTTGCAAGCTGTGCAATGATAGCCTGAGCCGAGGCATAAATGTGCTAAACCTGACCACAATCTGCATGATCAGGCATCTAAATTCAAGGCACAAGCTGCATTGGAATAATTACCTCAAAATCCAAGAAAGGTCTCGGCCTCCTCCTGCTTCCTCTTCTGCTGCTGCCTCGGCCTCTTCCTGCACCTCTACAGTGACAGTGTCACCTGCCACCCAGCAAACAGAGCATGTGACAGCACCATCATCATCCCCAAGCATTTCCAAAGGGTCCCATGGATGCTTACAGCTCTCCATCTCCCAAACACTGTAGAGAAAGAGGAAGTACCCCCCTACCCACCTGCGATCCCTGGCCCTGAATGCCAGCATTTCCAAATTCCTGGCCTTTGAAATGCTGTCATTCCGTCTGGTGGATACGGACAGTTTTAAAAACCTGATGGCGGTGGCTGTCCCACAGTATGTGGTTCCCAACCGCCACTACTTTTCCAGGTGAGCCATCCCTTCCCTGCACAAACAAGTCGGGGACAAGATCAAGTGTGCACTATGCAATGCCATCTGTGGCAAGGTCCACATAACCACTGATACATGGACCAGTAAGCACGGGCAGGGACACTATATCTCGCTAACTGCACACAGGGCAAATGTAGTGGCAAGTGGGCATGAGCCGGCTAGCCATTTGGCGCATGTCCTTCTGCCACCCAGGATTGCAGGGCATTCGTCTTTGCCTCCTGTTGCCTCCTCCTCCTACTGCACTTCCTTCTCCTCTACCACCTCCTAATCCGCTCAGCATAACACCTTCACCACCAACTTCAGCACATCCAGGGGGAAACGACAGCAGGCTGTTTTAAAACTGATATGTTTGAGGGATAAACCCCACACTGCGCAGGAGCTGTGGACGGGCATTGAACAACACACCGATGAGTGGTTGTTGCCACTGAGCCTCAAGCCCGGCCTGGTGGTGTGCGACAATGGGCAAAATCTCGTAGCGGCTCTGGGCCTAGCCGGTTTGACGCACATCCCTTGCCTGACGCATGTGCTGAATTTGGTGGTACAGAAAATTAAAAAAAACTACCCGGATATGTCAGAGCTGCTGCGTAAAGTGCGGGCTGTCTGTGCGCACTTTTGGCATTCTCACCATGCTGCTGCTCGCCTGTCTGCACTGCAGCGGAACTTCGGCCTTCCTGTTCACTGCCTCCTATGCGACATGCCCACAAAGTGGAACTCCACCTTGCACATGCTGGAGAGACTGTGCGAGCAGCAGCAGGCAATAGTGGAGTTTCAGCTGCAGCACGCACGGGTCAGTCGCTCTGCGGAACAGCACCACTTCACCACTAACAAGTGGGCCTCCATGAGAGATCTGTGTATCGTATTGCGGTGTTTCGAGTACTCCACCAACATGGCCAGTGCCGATGACGCTGTTCTCAACGTTACTATCCCACTTCTATGTCTCCTTGAAAAAACACTTCAGGCCATGATAGAAAAGGATGTGGCACAGGAGGATGAGGAGGAGGAGGAGGAGGAGGAGGAGGAGGAGGAAGAGGGGTCATTTCCATGGTTATCAGGCCAGTCATTCACAAGTGGCTCGGAGGGTGGGTTCCTGCACCAGCATAGGCCAGGTAAAAAATATTCAAGCCAGGGCACAGTTGTGGAGGATGAGGAGGACGAGGAAGATCATCATGAGGAACAGGAACCACAGCAGGGTGGCACCCAACGCAGCTCGTGGGCATCATTGGAGTGTGGCTGGGGGGATACGGAGGACACAGATGATACACCTCCCACAGAGGACAGCTTGTCTTTGTCTCTGGGCAGCCTGGCACACATGGCCGACTACATGCTGCAGTGCCTGCGCAATGACAGCCGAGTTGCCCACATTGTAACTTGTTCTGATTACTGGGTGGCCACCCTGCTGGATCCCCGTTACAAGGACAACGTGCCGTCCTTAATTCCCTCACACCTCCCTCAGTGTGAGAGGAAGATGCGCGACTACAAGCGCACACTGGTAGAGGCGCTGCTGAGGGCATTCCCAAATGACACTGGGGGCTCAGTGGAAGCACAAGGCAAAGGCAGAGGAGGAGGAAGAGGCCACCAATGCAGCTGTGCCACTGCCAGCACCTCAGAAGGCAGGGTTAGCATGGCCGAAATGTGGCAAAGCTTTGTCAGCAGCCCGCCAC
>BLSH010254269.1:27953-55885 GCA_018402905.1 Glandirana rugosa | reverse complement strand
CCCCCCCCCCCCCTTTTTTTTTTTTTTTTGCCTCTCAATCCCTTTCCCCATCCCCTCTTCTCACACAAGGGCTCCCTCCCTTGCTCTGTGTCCTGATCTTTCACATATCTCGGCAGTTGGGGTCCGTTCTAATGTTTTACCTTGACTAAGTGCGCGTAGGGTGTGCAGACAGACCAGAAGACTTGTTATAGGGGGAGAGTTGTGTCAATCCCCGGAGCTTGCCGAAAGACGACGCACGGCCCCTTGCACAGCGAGGTTGATCTGGTCTGCTAATCCCACATATTACCTCACACCCCAATGTAAGAGAACATAATGAGTTTGCTTCTTTTTCCGTTTTCCACACACGAGTGACGTCAATTGCAATTAATACATCTGGCGTAATGGACCCACTGTGAGGGGCCATTTCAAGATATGACAACGTGGGGGGGGTCCCGGCGGCCGCGCGGCTCCCTTTTCTGGTTGGCCTGCTTGCTTCTCCTCGCCCTCGGGGGTCCCCCAGGGGTGACGGGTGGTTGCAGGAGATATGGGAGACCCCCATGACGCTTATTGCCGAGGAAGGTCTCCGCCAACTGCATATATGAAGCCCGGGGTCGGGCTGGGGGGCAGCGGGGCCGAGGGGCCTTACCCATGTCTCTCGGACTATTTATAGTCGGCTGCCTTTATAGTGGGCCCATATGGCCTTTAAATGTCATTACAATTGGAAGACGAAATAATCCCATTATCAATGAAAGGTCATATTTGATATATGTTCCATGTAACCACAGTTGTACTCTGAAATCTGTTTCAATAAAACTACCTTGAATTTAAAAAAATAAATTTCCTGTAAAAGTTGGGAAATCCAACGAAACGCTGGACCCCCTTCTTATCCACCGGTACAGGCCATTCCAGGATAGCAGCAACTTTCTGTGGATCCATGGTGACTCCCATGACTGATATGATTAATCCCAGGAAGGGGATGCTGGTGCACTCAAAGTCACACTTCTCCACTGTGGTGTAGAGCCCGTGCTGACGGAGGCGACTTAGTACCTTTGCTACGTGTTGATGGTGATCGTCCAGAGTGGCAGAAGAAATCAGAATGTCATCTAAGTAGATGATCACAAACAGGTCTAAGTAATCTCTAAAGCCGTCGTTCACGAAGTGTTGGAACGTTGCAGGAGCGTTGCAGAGTCCGAAGGGCATGACCAAGTACTCATAGTGCCCAAAACGAGTACTGAAGGCGGTCTTCCACTCATAGCCTTCCCTGATGTGGACAATATTGTAGACTCCTCGCAGATCCAACTTGGTGACTACGGTAGCCACCCCTAACCGTTGAAAGAGTTTGGGTACCAGAGGTAGAGCGTAGCGATTCTTTACCGTGATCTTATTGAGTTCCCTATAATCAATGCAGGGTTGCAGGGAGTGGTCTTTCTTTTCTACAAAAAAATATTCCTGCCGGGGATGTGGACGGGCGGATGAACCCTTTTTTCAAGTTATTGTCTAGATAGGCCTTGAGGGCCACCAGTTCGAGCTTGGTGAGAGGAAAAATACGTCTAAAGGGGACTTTTGCTCCGGGAAGGAGCTTTATGGGGCAATCATAAGGCCTGTGAGGTGGTAACTTGTCTGCGCCCCTCTTACTAAATACATCCAAAAAAGCACAGTATGCAGGTGGAACGGCCTGGCGGGTCTCAGGATCCGGATCAGAGTCCAGGCAAAGCAGGGCTGGAGCAACTTCAGGGCCATTTGCAGGCAATGTTGTGTTGGGCACAATAAGAGGATTGGAACCTGACTTCACCCATGCTCCAATTTATGTCGGGGTTGTGCGCCTGTAGCCAGGGGAGACTCAAGATGGTGGGAAAAAGAGGGGATGAAATAACATCAAAACACTCTTGGTGCCCACTGGGCATGGTAACAGGAAGAGGGATGGCCTCATGTGTGATGAGTCCTGATTTAATGGTAGATCCATCAGCTAGGTGCACTACCATCTTTGGGCTGTAAGGGGATCCGGTGATGAGCTGCGAATGTCTGATCCAGGAAACAGCTGCAAGCTCAGGAGTCAATGATTGCGTGGACCAGAATATTCTCTTCTGTGAGATGCAAATAAAGTGGTAGAGCCAAGTGAGTGGTCTTTTGAGGTGGTACAGACATGGCACTAGGCACAACTGTAGGGCACTTACATAACTTAGCTGGGCAGGTTCTTACGTAATGTCCAGATTCACCGCAGCAGAGACACAGGTTGTTATTCCTGAGGCATTGCCTCTCTTCATGGGCAAGAGAGGGATGGAGGAGTCCGAGTTGCATGGGTTCCGGCAGATCTGCAGGTGGATGTGCCATGGATACGGTGCGTACTGGACTGGGGTAACTCGGCACCCGGGGTAACATCCAGGTGGGGTGTGATGGGCCCATATATCTCTCGGCCATACGTTCCCTAAGGCGCTGATCGATTTGGGTGGCCAAATGAATAAGGGCATCCAAAGGACGGGGAACCCCGACTCGGGCAAGTTCAACTTCAAGGGCTCAGATAGCCCTAAACGAAACTGATGACAAAGAGCCGCATCATTCCAATCCGTGTTGGCACTCTAACACCGGAATTCTGCGGCATAGTCTTCCGCCGGCCCTTCTGGAGGACGGCTACGGCCGAAGCGGTTAGGTGTGGATCGTCGTATAGCTGGGCCATGGCATGGAAGAACTGGGCCAGGTTAGACATAGCAGCTGCTTTTTGCTCCAGAAGACGGTAAGCCCAGGCCTGGGGTCTCCGAGCAAGAGGGAAATCACAAAGCCCACTTTGGTGGTCTCCAGGGAGAACGTACGGGGCAGGAGTGAGAAGTATAGTTCACAGGCATTTCTGAATGCCCAGAACTTCCTGCAGTCTCTGGAAAAGTGTTCAGGTGTGGGAACCTTAGGTTCAGATGGTAGTGCTACAACAGTATGAGCAGCAGCTGGTGCAGTCCCAGATGCAGAGGGTGCAGAGAGCTCTTGCACTCGCTCTCCGAGCTGTGTGTAGCCCTCTTGTAGGCTCTTCATGGCTTGTGTAAGCCCGGCCAGGTGCTGGCACAGTTCATCCATAGGAGAAGGTCCCTGCACAGCTGAGCTGGTCCATCTAGGTTACCGGCAGGAGACGGTCGTACAGTTGTTACCCACTCCAGCACTGTGAATGCTTTTTAAGAGCTGTTTGTGAGTATGTTTTTATGATTTTATGGATTAAAATTTATCAAGCATAATGCGCCATGCCAGTGTGCCCTTGTGTGCCTTTTTGTTTCTAGGGTTCATCAACAGGCAGGCAGCGAGGTACAGAAGGGATCAGGCAGAAGAGGATGGACAAGCTGAGGCCGGTACAGGCGGTAAGCACGGGTGGTCAGATCAAGGTGGGGTCATAGGAACAGGAAATGCACAGGTTTGCCTGGACTGGTCTATTCAAACCCATTGTCCCTATTATCATCACAGATGGTACCCTCAATGCATAAATACAACATGAAAATAAAACAATAAATCAATTTAGTATAGAGATAGGAGTAAACCCACCTGTATGTTTTTCTTCCTCAGTCAGTCCTTTCGTCAGTTTGCACAGGTTGTGCACCCACCATTTTGTGAGTACCCTCTCTTGCTATCAATTTTAATAAAATTGTTTTTGGTAATGCACTAGGTGCGTGCGCCTTTCTTTTTCTCTTGTTTTCTATGTTTTTCTTCCTGTCTGTAGCCCTACTGGGGAGAATTACAGTCTCCTTCCAAAATTTTACAGTTGTTACTGAAACAGCAATACAGGGTAACTCTGTACCAGTCACAACAACCTAAGTAATAATTTTCCTTTACTTTGGTGAAATGTCTTCTCATTTCCTTTGTGTCTCTGAGACAAGAAGGAATAGAAGCTCCCTAAAGGGACATGAGCAGCAAAAAAATACACTCTAGCTTAGTATGAAAGATCTGATATATACTGTAGTGTCTATTAAAATATGCATACAGTTAAAATGCACCAGAGCATGGAGAAAAGTACTAAGGCCAGTTTCACATTGGGGCAGTGGGGGCGTTAGTGGTAAAGCGCTGCTAGTTTTGGTCGGCAGTGGGGCGCTTTTAACCCCTAAGAAGGGGTTAAAAAGGGGTTAAAAAGGGGTTGAAAAGTATTCAGCCTCTTCGGAAGTGCCCCCCATTCATTTCAGTGGTCAGGGGCGGTGGTGGAGTCGTGTATATACCGTTCCCACACTGCCCCAAAGATACTGCTTGCAGGACTTTTTTTCCTGTCCTGCAAGCGCACTGCCCCAGTGTGAAAGCACTTTCACAGTGAGGTGGATAGGGGGAAGTTTTTCAGGCGCTATTTTAGCGCTAAAGTGCCTGAAAAACATCCCAGTGCAAAAGGGGTATAACTTCTAGGTGCAACAAGTCACTGATAGTTAATTGACTCCTACAATCCAGTAGCAGCTTATTTCCATGTCATGGTATTCACATATTTTCCTGGTTTAAGTAAGCATGTTGTGCATAAGCTTGTCCACACCATTTCCTGGAAGATGTTTAAAGCTTCAACATTGCCACATGGTATCATTCAGGTGACCTACCTACCTGCACTGTGCCCACCACTAGCTTCTGCATCTTCTGCTTTGTCCCCACTTCTATATGTTCCTCTCCCTACTCTGTGGACCAAGCAGAAAACACAGTATAGTCAGCTTGACCCTAGGGCTTGGGAAGTTAATATAGAAGACTGGATGCTTTTTTTTTTAACAAATGACACTAGTGTGGCAACTTTTTGTATCTCCAGGCAAGCAAGGGCCACTATAAAGTTCACAACATCCTGCACTGCAATTTTAGCTTGCAGTGCATCCTTGCACCCTTTCCACCTCTGAATGGCTCAGTATTTGTAAATGGGCCTGTCCTTATGATTCTGTGCCAGTAGTGAGGTAAGGACTGAGCTATCACAGCTGCTGTTGGGATTTGGGATTCATAAAAAGATCACCTTAGGTGTTGAGAATGCCATGGACTTCTGTAAAGCATGTAAGCATGTACATGCAAACATCTCTACATGTTTGCTATTTTAATATGCTGCATGCTTTTAACATGGCCACAAGGTCACTTTAAATGTTAATAACCCTGCTTAGCGCTGGGGAAAAAAAAAAAAATATGACAATGTGGATAAATGTTTTTCACTTCTGCAATAAAAGTTACAAATGAATAGTTTACTTTGTCCCTGGCTAAATGAACCTTTGAATAGACGTAAGTTATTTTAATAATGATTTTGCTGGCCTATTATACTGTCAAAGATTTGTACTTATGCATTGCCATATAAATGCTAGAAATTAAAAATTAATCAACACAATTTATGTAACTAAAAGCCGCTATTTAATGGCATATTTCTTCAATACCAACACAGCAGTAATTATGCCAAAAAATACTTGTTCCCGTAGTTTGAAAGATTATAGCAATTTCACAGTCAGATTCTAGTTCTGGGCAACAGTGATTAATATCATGATTATTAATGAGAAGTCATTCTGAACATGTTAGGGTGTTTAGGTGCCAATGACTGGAGAGCAATATTTAACATGTTAGAGAGGGACTAAGTAAACCTATTGATTTCTGAGCCTTTCTGGGATGTGAAAGGTCAATTAGACCTTGAGAAACAATGAAGATTTTCACAGCAGGTCTTATGATTTCACTGTGCTGACATCTTTTTAACCATGTACAAAGTTCATTAACTGAGCAAAAGTAGTAATATTGAATAAAGAAAGTGATTGGATCAGGGGTCACAAACTATGGCAAGCCAGTGGTTTCGTGCAGTTTACACAGCAGGGCTTACACATTGGTGAGAATTGTTTTTTTTTTCAGTTGCCCACTGATAGTGAAGTCATAAACAGCTCATAGGATTGTGTTAATTATACCGGATATTGAGAGCTTTGTTTAACATCAAGTTGCATTTCTGCTAATGAACTATCCAATATGCTTGCATAGAAGTGTTCATTGCTGACATTTTCCTTAATTGATGCTCTACAAATGTATTATTTCCCAAGGGGAGCCAACTTGCAAGTGGTTGATTGTAAATTAATTTATAGAGTAGTATCACTAAATGCATAACTTATATCACAAAACAACTTAAGTCGCAACATAAAGAGACTCATACCATAGCAAATGGCAAACCCATTTATAACAAATAAAAAAAAATGTTTGTATTTTTTTTTCTTTCTACCACAGGGAGACTTATTGCCATTTTTCCTGTGGGTGCAACAAATTGAACCAACATTAAGAAAACTATCTTGTTAGTTTTCCCCCTGGGGGAAAAACCAGAGTTAGCTGGAGGACTTGTAAATGTTAGGGCTAATTGTTCTCTTTAGAAGGGATGCCAGTTTTTGGGACACCCCTCATGTAGGTGTGAGCCTCTTGTTTTGCCTCTGTTCTTTGGATAACAATATATCTAACTTACATAGTGGCTTTGCTCACTCTGTACATTACTACAAACATGTTTAGAACTGTATGCTGTAAGCCACTGGGAGGATGACTTGTATCTTGCATTCATTAATTTAGTAAACCTTTTAAAAGAGACATCATGTGCGAACTTCTCCCTCCTCTAGTCTATATGGGGACATTTCTTCTTTCTATGCATTAGGATCACATTGGGGTCCATAGCTGGCAAAGCCTGTAATTATATGAGAGAATTCCAGAAATTACTGATAAGGCCAGGCTGGGTTGCCCTGCTGGTGTTCCCTATGCAACCAGTGCTGGGATCCTGGGGGTCCCATGGTGATAGAACTCAGTCAGACCAGGGAAATCACCCAAGGGCCAGACAGGATTGAATTAAAAAGTGGATGTGCACCTCCACTGCACAACGGTTGGTGTACACTATAAAAACTATCCACATTGGTTTCCTGTTTGAATTACATGTACATCTTGTAATGTTCAAAAACACCACTTCCAAAGTATCTTTAACATATTATAGCAAACTATACTGCCTTATAATATAGTCATTTAAAACAGTTTAAAATTGAATTCCAGTCAAGAAAATCAATTTACAGTTAAAGGGATTATATCCCCCCTTTTTTAACAACAAACATGTCATATTTACCTGCTCTGTGCAATGTTTTTTTACAGAGCAGCCCCAATCCTACTCTTCTTGCTCACCCCCCCCTCCAAGTGCTCACCATGGCAAGCCATCCCAAACACACAGGGTATGGCCTGGTTCAGCCCCTGATCCCTCCTCACTGGCTGTGATTGACAACAGTGGGAGCCAATGGCTCACTGACTCAAAGACTTCATTCAGCCCACTAACAGATTCCTCTATCCACACTGACAAGGTGGATGTATTCTGACAGTGGGACCCAGGGCCACTGATAAGGCAGTACAGCCAGCCCTCCCGTACTGAGCCCAGGCCCATCAGTTCAAAAAGGGGGCCCAGGCACCTGCTGGGCAGAAGGGCCAGCTGTACTGTCTTATTTTAGACACCAATCCTCTTCTGCCTTCCCCTGCAATGCTGCCATCTTCTCCCTCTGGCTGCACTACAGGGGAGTGGTTCTAGCACATGCACCCCTAACATCTGCTGTCCAGGCCCTCCTGTGTGCCCCTTTCCCCCACAGCATTGCTGGCTTCCCCCCTCTCCTGCCGGAGGCTTCTGCAGGCACAAAAAAAGGGATGTTTGAGGATGGAGAGCGGGTGAAGGGGCCTGTAAATATATAATTTATTGGCCCCTTCCTTTCCTGAATGAGCACAGTGGATGATCAGTACCAATCACTCCTGTGCCCATTCATCACTGAAGCATAGTAAACTGTGTTCACTATGCTTCTGTTTGTGAATGAGCAAGAAGCTTCAGAGTGCTTCCAATTCATTCATCTTTGCAAATGAGGCTGCAAAAGAAAGGACTGATAAAATCTATGTCCTTGTCCTCAGTCACTTCCAGCGGGGGGGGGGGGGGGCTGTCAGGTAGGCTGTATAGGGCCCCATGATTTCTGACAGCAGCATTGGTGGGACCCATAATATTCACACAGCTTTCATCTAAGATCCACACATTTTTTCCAATAGGATTCAATTACAATGCTGAATTTTGGGTGAAATTTGTGTGAATGTTGTATGAAAACATTTACAAATAGTTCCTATGCGCTAGTTCCTGACACAGCCTAGACGATCAGTCTTTGATTTTTAAGAATTTTTTCTAGGTGTAATGATTTTCACACCTCAAAACTCCTAACCAGAAACACAGTAAAAGGATACATAACACTTATTTATTGGTAGCCCTAACCCCACAGGTCACTAGGGCATTAGTAGGCTTATGCATTTTTTATTGAGAGTATCTACCCTATAAATATTGCATTTAGACTGAATATCTTGGCTTCAGTCTCCCATTATTTCCACTAGACTGTATCCATCAATCATGGACCTATCCAATAGCTTCTTTGACATTGAGGAGTTTACAGAATGTTAATAAAGAGGCAAAGTAAGGTAGATCTGTGGCCTCTCGTTAAAAAAAATGCATAATTAAAGTGGTTGTAAACTTCAGTCATGAAATCTGAACAAAGCACATATACCTGTAGTGATTACATATCTCTCTTCAAAGCTCTAACTGTGGTTTCTCACTGGTGCTTCAATTCTCTGTTATCAGCATAAGTCACTTCTGAGAAGTTTTCCCGACACAAGATAAAATTTGTGTAGGGGAGGAGAGCTCAGCACGCAGCTTGTCTATTCACAACTTAGTTTTTCTGCTGTATGTGAAGGGGTGTTCCTTTCCTCCAATCAGCTCTACTAACAGATGGAGAACACATTTCTTCCCTTCCGAAGCGGTGTAGGAAAGAGAAGACAGCAAATAAACAAGTAAAATCTATGTAAGAAGATATGTTTCAGCTCTGTGTATCATCTGAAGCTATTCAATTCACTGGGTATATGTGAGGGTTTACCACCGCTTTAACTGTAAGTGCATCTGCATTTACCTTTTCCTTCCTACAAATTCTCCCAAATACCTTTTAATCCTACTGTATCAGACCCAACCCCTACCTTATGCAGCTTCCTGCAATGGAAGGACCACGCTGCTACACCGCTCCTGAATTCAAGGAATCATCATGAAGGCTGAACCTGCTTGACTACTTTGGAATGAAAAAATGTCCTTGCTGATTCATAAACCTGTAGCTTTTCAATAATGACCACACTTTAATGTTTGGGATCTGTGTGCATTCCTTCAGCCCAGAGTATACACTAAGCTGAAGGAATGCACACAGATCCCATGCATTAAAGTGTACTGTACAGCATTTTCTGATGAAGTGACCACTAAAGAGCCATGAAACACGTTGATGGTGTTTTAGCATGATCAATAAATACCAACCTTCCCAAAGAATCCACTTGAAAGCACCTTTTTATTGAATGGGTGCTTCTGCTGGCCACACACTGTTTCCATTTTGGAAACTTATTCTATCTACCATTACATGCTGGTGGCTTGTCGGGATTGCAAAAACTGGGTGTCATAGCAAAAACGTAAAAAATAAATAAATAAAAAGCAAACAGACAAATGCACTGTTCACTTTGCAGGGATCGTTTCCTTGCATGTGATTGGGTATTATTTGTTACATTAAATTGCACCATATTCACTGGGCAAACTTATCTTGCAAAGTGCAACTTCCTTTGAAAATTGATCAGCCTATTTGCTTTTACTAAATCAAGCCTTTAGACCCAAAGTTCAAATATATTTTCCAATAGGGGCACCAGTTCCAGTAATAACTTTGGAGAGAGTTCCACTTACTTTCTGTTGTGTCTCTGGGACAGGAAGTGAAAGGAAAGGGCAAGACAGGATTGGGCTAAAAAGTGGACGTGCGCCTCCACTACACATAAGTCGGTGTACACTATAAAAACTATCCACATTCTATCCTTGTTTGAATTATATATATACCTTGTAATAATCAAAAACACCAATTCCAGAGTAACTATAACATATTATAGCAAACTATTCTTCCTTGTAAGTAATATGTAGTCATTTAAAAGAGTTTAAAACTGAATTCCAGTCAGGAAATTAAATTTACAGTTAAAGTGATTATAAACCCTTATTTTATTTTTATTTTTTTTTAAATAACAAACATATCATATTTACCTGCTCTGTGCAATGGTTTTGCACAGGGCAGCCCTAATCCTTCTCTTCTCAGGTCCCCCACACTTCCTGTCCTATAGTGACAACCAGGGATGTGCGGTGAGGTCAGTGGCTGGTGAGGCACTGGCTAGTATCAGAGCCAGATACACACAGGTTACATACGCCGTGATTGTTAGAGCATGAGCAATAATTCCTCCTAAAACCTCCTCTGTAACCCTAAACAGGTAACCTCTAAAAAATGTTTAAACCGTTGTCTATGGAGATTCTTAAGTACTGACGTTTGGCGCCATTCCACAAGTGTGCGCAATTTTAAATCGTGACATGTTAGGCGTCTATTAAGTTGGCGTAACATCATCTTTCACATTATACAAAAAAATCAGGCTAACTTTCATGTTTCTTTTTTTTCTATTCCTGAAACGGTTTCTTTCCAGAAAAACACATTTGAAAAATTGCTGCGCAAAAACTGTGTAACATAAAAGTTGCAACCACTGCCATTTTATTCCCTAGGATGTCTGCTAAAACAATATATATAATGTTTGTGGGTTCTGAGTAATTTTCTAGCAAAAAAATGATGATTTTTACATGTAGGAGAGAAGTGTCAGAATTGGTCTTGGTGACAAGGGGTTAATTACCATAAGTAAGTAATATACAAATAATTATTATATATTATTTTTAAGGTAATATACTATATTTTCAAAAACTGTGCTCAAGCAGGTGGCTTAATGGAAAAATTATTGAAGTTTGAAGTTATAACTTCAAACCAGCAATTTCACAGTAAATAGATAAATGATAAATTATCTTATAACTTACTGCATAATAATATATGATTTAGCTTGTACAGCAGCAGATTCTCATTCTCCCTCTTAACTGTGTGAGAAAAACCCAGGATTATGGGTAAATCTTATACACTTAAACCTGTTTTTTCCATGTAGTTAAGAGGGCTGGGCTGGAAGGGAACATTTGTCTTTTAGACACATGTCCCCTTCTATGACACTGCAGTGAGGCGTGCCTCCACTGCAGCATTTTTATTGGACAGCTTGGGCCAATGGTGCTTTACCATTGGATACGGCTCCAAGCTGTCCATTGAGCTCAGTGCCTCTAGCAAGAAGTGAGGAGAAGCACTGTGAGCTCATCCTCTCAGTCTGCTGCAAACACAGTGTGTCAGCTTGTATTTAAACTGGCCGCTCTCTATGTAGCTTCTGACAGGCTGTGCTAGGAGTCCCGTATCTCCGGAACCATAGATGACCCAAAATTTTTACCAGTGGTGGGGTATGACTTTAGCTACCTACTTACCAATTTCTCGCTGTGGTCTCTGTGAACCTAGGTCACCTACATATGACCCTCGAAGTTGATTTTTTTTTTTTGTTTTTTTTTTTTTTTATGTTCATGGTAGGTGAGGCTCTGCCTCACCTGCCTCCCCTGACTGCACATCCCTGGTTACAACACTCAGCAGTGTTGTCACTCTAGGCTGTTGTCCTTATTTAGTCCTCCTCCAGGGACAGAAACTTTCAAATTGAATAATCCATTCAGACATTTATGCATTGTGTTAATGTACTTTAACCACTTCAGCCCCGGAAGGATTTCCAGCTTTAGGACCGGAGCCCTTTTTGCGATTCGGCACTGCGTCGCTTTAACTGACAATTGCGCGGTCGTGCGACGTTGTACCCAAACGAAATTTGCATCCTTTTTTTCCCACAAATAGAGCTTTCTTTTGGTGGTATTTGATCCCCTCTGCGTCATTTCTGATCGCCGCTATAAACAAAAGAAGAGCGACAATTTTGCAAAAAAACCCACATTTCTTACTTTTTGCTAAAATACAAATCCAAAAAAAAAATATAAAAAAACATTTTTTTCACCGTTTTTGGCCAATTTATATTCTTCCTCATATTTGCGATAAAAAAAATCGCAATCGGCGTTTATTGATTGGTTTGCGCAAAAGTGGTCGCGTTTACGGATGATGAGAATTCATTTTTGGGGTTTTTATTTTTTTATTTTTTTTTACTAGTAATGGCGGCGATCTGCGATTTTTAGCGGTACTGCGATATTGGGGCGGATATGTCGGAACGTTTTGACACTTTTTTGGGACCATTGGCATTTATACAGCGATCAGTGCTATAAAAATGCACTGATTACTGTGTAAATGCCATTGGCAGTGAAGGGGTTAACCTGCAGGGGCGCTCTAAGGGTTAACTATGTTCCCTGGGCGTGTTCTAACTGTATGGGGGACTGCCCTAACAGGAGAAGGGAAGTGTGATCACAGCCCTTCCCCCTCACACAGAGCGGAGGTCCGTGTTTACATACACGGACCTCCGTTCATTCACTCCAGGGGGGGCATCGCGGGTAGCCAGCAGCAATCGAAGCCGCCGCACCCGCTCCCTGGCCCCCCCCAAACACAGTGAGCGCGCGCGCCTCCGGCGGCACGCGCACGCTCACTAGGCTCTGTATCGTGCCCGCCGTCGTATGACGGCGATTCGCGTTACAGAGCCACTCTGTCGCCGTCATTTGCCGATCAGCCGTCGGTAAGTGGTTAAAGTCTGTTGCATTGTTGAATTGGAATGAGCTGCCAATGCACAAAAAAGAGACATACTTTTATTTTTTTCCCAGACACAGATCACCACAAAGCACAGCATTTAATGTTGACCTAGTTCTTTTAAGTGGCCTTGAAAATGGATGGATAGGTGTGAATGGTGAGGTCACTAATGAATGGATAGGTGAGGTCTTACAACCAGATTTATATATTTTAGATTTACACATTTTACGTTTGCCTTTGATGTCAGTTGAAATCAGTTATTTGATATTGATTGGAGACAATGGAAATGGATTGAAACACATGTTGACACATGTATTAAGGTATCCATATGCACCATGGTGTACGTTACTGTGTGTTATGATGTGTTTTAACATTTAAAACAAATTAATTACAGCGCACATTGCATCAAAGTATTTTTTGAAGCATTTCAATTCAAAAGAGAACTAATGATTCAGACTTTAGAGGCAATTGGACCAAATAATTAAAATATAAATTTTATTGATACAAAGATATAAAATATAGACAAAAAAACCCCACACAACACATATATGTGCAAATATAAAAACGTGTCGTCATATGTGCATAAAATAGGCCCTAATGGCCAACCAATGTAAACATAAGATTGGTACACCGTCTCAAGCAAGTGAGCCCCTGTGTGTCAACGTGTTTTGCTCCAGGACTGACCAGGATAGATGGATTACCCAACAAGTCGTATCCACACATGAATCAACCACAATGAATATTAACCTTGTGATAATCTACCTACCCCATTATCTAACCGGAATGTGGCCAGCTGCATGTGTTTGTGTCAATCATTAGGCAAGGTGATTACTCAGTCAGTCACATTATATATACTAGACAAATTCATGCAATATATGTATGCAATTTTGTGATATACTTTATGTGATATATATACATATTTTGTTCCAATGTAGTGAGACCTGTCTCCAGTTACATCATCTCTCTGTGTGTCCTGACAAAGCAAACAGTGAAACGCATTGATGCACTGGGGCTCACTTGCTTGAGACGGTGTACCAATCTTATGTTTACATTGGTTGGCCACTAGTGCTTATTTTATGCACATATTACGTCAATTTTTTATATTTGCATACATACCTGTTGTGTTGGTTTTTTGTCTATATTTTATATCTTTGTATCAATAAAATGTATATTTTATTAATGATTTGGTCCAATTGCCTCTAAAGTCTGAATCATTAGTTCTCTCTTTCCTTGATTTCACAAATTTCCGGATGGGGCAAAGGAGTGCTTTTCAACTTTGAAGCATTTCAATTCATTTCAATAGATAAGACATGGGGGGGAGGCATATGTGTAAGTAGGTCCTAGGTTTGGGCCTGTCCGTGGAAATCAGTCGGGTGGGTGGTAATCATCCTCCTGCCAATCAGCTCCCAACTCCCATGAAGCTTCAAACTACTTCCCTGCTTACATACAAGGACATTTTTCTGAATCTGTTTTATTTTAGTGTACTCATTATTGGAAAAAAATACTTTGGAAGATATTATGTTAAAGTACAACTAAAGACTTTTTATTTTTAGTATTGGACAGAGTGAAGAGGTATTAGAACACCTGTCATGCTGTATTGATGAGTGTCATTACCTCTATTTGTCCTGTTTACATTATCATTTTAAGTGAAAGTGAAAAGAAAATCTCAAATATTGGGTTCTGCCCAGAAAAGTAATAGAGGGAAAATATTCCAACATGGACACTATTTCTGGTGACCTGGGGATCCCCAAGGGACTCCCTTAATTGTCAGGGATTTCCTCTCACTTCCTATTTTGACTATGGGACTGGAAGTGAAGGGAAATCTTCCTAATGGGACACAGGTAATGCAAACCAAAATAAAAAATAAAACAGTTTTGCTTATAATTCTACTTTAATATTAAGACATGTGTATACTTGTAAAATACATTTTCTGTTTAACCACTTCCCGCCTGGCCTATAGCAAAATGATGGATGGGTGTTGGTTCAGTTATCCTGACTGGACATCCTATGACGCATGCGGTGGTGTGGTGTGTCACTCTGACATGCCGCAACCCCGATCGTGGTAAAGAGCCTCTGATGGAGGCTCTTTACCACGTGATCAGCTGTGTCCAATCATAGCTGATCCCTCTGTAAACAGGAAAAGCCATGTATTGGCTTTTCCTCTACTTGCAGTGCCAGGCAACTGCTCTCCTCACAGGGGGGTCTGCACTGATTGATTATCAGTGCAGCCCCCCGAGGATACCCACCCAGGACCACCAGGGATGCCACCCAGGGCCACCAGGGATGTGCTCACCCAGGACCACCAGGGATGCCCACCAGGATCACCAGGGATGCCACCCAGGACCACCAAAGATGCCACCTAGGACCACAGGACCAACAGGTATGCCCAATAGGGATTGCACTCAGAGCCCATTGGTGATCCCTGCCAGTGCCTCCTGATCAGTGCTGCCTCACAGTGCCATCTATCAGTGCTGCCTATCAGTACCCACCGGTGCCACCTATCTGTGCCCATAAGTGCCACCTATCAGTGCCCATCAGTGCCGCCTATCAGTACCCATCAGTGCTGCATATAAGTGCCTTACCATCAGTGCCTATCAATGCCAATCAGTACTGCCTCATCATTGCCCATCAGTACAGCCTCATCAGTGCCCATTAGTGAAGGAGAAAGCTTACTTATTTACAAAATTGTATAACAAAAACAAAGAGAACTTTTTTAAAAAAAATTATGTCTTTTTTTTTATTTGTAGTGCAAAAAATAAAAACCCCAGTGGTGATGTGATCAAAAGCCACCAAAAGTAAGCTCCATTTGTGGGGAAAAATTATAAACATTTTGTTTGGGTACGGTGTTGCATGACCGTGCAATTGTCATTCAAAATGCAACAGCTCTTAAAGCTGAAAATTGGTCTGGGCAAGAAGGGGGTTCAAGTGCCCAGTATTGAAGTAGTTAATATAATATAATATAATATATTTACCTGCCTCAGTGTTTTCCAGTGGTTGATGGCAGCAGAGTTGCATCAGTTGACACTAACCAATGCTATGGAGAGAGTTTTGTCACACCCACCTCAGGAATAAATAGTGGAGGTTAATGGTTGCTTATATCCTTCCAAAGCTTTGGATAATGTGCAGTAGCATGAAATAGTTGTTGGGTTAGGATTTAGGAATAGGCACTTTATGGGGAGTTTGTTTGATAAGTACTTTTAAAACCCTAGCTCTTTGCAAAGGTTTAGATTGTATGCATATTTATGATGAATAAATGAGCGGACCAGTGCCTGCCTCTTGTTCCTTTTTTGATATTGAATATTTTTTCCTGACTGCCCTGTAAAACCATTAATATGGCCCACCATGAAAAAATAATGGGCAACTCTTGTCTAACATAACACATAGCTGGGAATGCTTGCAGTAGTTTTCAATCAGCTTTATTATTACAGCACTTTCCGGCAAATCAACAGTGCTACAGTTTGTTCAAGAATAATAATACCATTTCTGTACTGTTGCTAATGCATAAAAAATGCCTTTACATTCTTTCAGGTTTTCAAAATGCCAGTTAGCATGAGGGAACAAGCAATGGTAATTATATACTTGAGTATGACTATTTTGCTTATAGTTCATCTAAATGACATTCATGCATTCTCTACTTTTTCATTTTTGCTAAAAAAGAACTTAATGCAAAGTCTTTATGGAAAAACTGGCAGCTGATTGCTCAGAATTGTATGTGATTATTCTGTGATTCTGAAATTAGCTCTGAGCTTCACTGCAGCGCTAAAATATACAGATAGTCTCCAAAAGTTATTCTATTTTAATGTTAGTAAAAAGCCCTCTCTTATTTCCTAATATGAGATGTAGAAAGTATGAATTTTCTAATAAAGAACAGAAAAATAAGTAGGAGCGAGAAGCTATTTATTTTTTAATTGGCACAATACGTGTGAATTCATAATGCTAAGCATAAGGAGTCTTTATCAATAAATCAATAACAGGATTTTACCACTAAAAAGCCAAGTAGAAAAAAGGTGCAAAAATAATCGTTATCCCTTTCATGGCTTACATTTTATAGCATTTAATGGTTATGACCTACATTCTATAGCATTTAAATGGTCATTTTTTCTGGGATGGCAATGGCATTGTAAAATCTGGCACCTGAAAGCTGGTCTTTGGTATTGATCACTGACGGGGTGCTGGGTTTACTTTCCAACAGGATCATAATGAGCATGAAGTTGTATCTTCTGTGTATTCATTTTCAGTTGCATAGGATGATTGAAAAACTGATATATTCAAAACAATGCATTAACCAGAGTTGAGTAACACTGTTGTTAAAGTGGGTACCTGAAATTATGATCCAGATTATATGGTCTGTATTTGACAGCCATTAGTAAAACATCCTCAACATGAAATAAAATGTTTTCCTTTTCTCTAACTGTGCTAGCCAAGAATCTGGTCAGTGGAAACTGAAATTAGTGCTAGTTGGGGGATGGAAATTGATCCAGATACGGTGTTTGAAACAGCAAAGAAAATGCCTTTGAGGTCTGGCTTCATACGGAGTGAAAGAGGACTGGATTTCTGAGATCAGGAGTGAAGCCAATGTGTGAAAGCGTGTTTATTGCTGCAGAGGAATAGGATTGCTCCCCAGAAACCCTGTTAAAAATGCACTCTGAGGACAAAGCCTGGTGGTACTGGGATCTGAAGATAAAGCTAGCCAAACAAATATAGATTGCTCTCAACAAGAGAAAATCAAACAATATAAAATCCAAAGAATCCTCCAACCATGCTAACCAGCGTGAATAGAGGAAGCTCCACTGAATATCTGAACAGTGACTGCATCGGATAGGATGTAATCCATGTTCGGCTAATAGTTTTCCAGGTCCCCACAGCTTAAAATTTGATCCATGTATAGCTGTGTTAACTGTTTAAAAAAGGGAAACATTTAACAGTTAAGCTGGCCATACTGTTCATTTGGTCATCTGCACTGGACATAGATGTCCCCCACTTTCCAGATATGGGTCTGAACATGCATTATTCTCTGCCCAGCCAATAAAATACCTTTTGACCAAGAGGATGATTGCCACATGGCAGTTGGATGGTGCAAAAAGCACACACTGCAGACCAAACTTGTTTTTTATTGTGTATAGATTCATCATATTTTGTTTAGGAAGGAAGGAAGTATGAATCAGTTTTTTTTAATGTACCTTGAAGTGTTTTCTCCAAAGAAACAGTAGCATAAGTATTGAAACTACAGGAAATACAAATGCAACTGCCCATATTCCCTGAAGATGTCAGGGCCTCCTGGCACCTCTCATAGGTGGAATTTAACTGCAGGGCAGTAAAGTGTGGATTGATGAAGTAAGGAGACGTGGGATGCAATAAGTTTGTATGGACTTTCAATGCAAAGTACACCCAGAAACTAGGGTTTGCAAATTCTGTTTTGCCTATGCTGAATATACCCTCCTAATGACAATGGTAATCTTTTAGTTGGAATAACCCAAATATTGCTTGCAGCATTTAGGTTAGTAATAGTGATAAGCAATTCTGCCAAGGCTCAATTTACCAAGAATTTGGCTTGTCAAGTAAAATACATTCAAACTCTGACGTTAAAGGGCACCCGCATATGATACTGATGTTGGAACATCAGTATTTCTGGCCAAAATGTCTTGCGTATATTCTCACCCATGTATGCATGTAAAATCATTCTAGATCACAGGCAGAATGCAATTCTTATCTCTTGAGAGTGGTATGTTAGCTACCTGCTCTTTCCAGGTTTTTTTTGTGGACATGGAACCCGTTGATGATTTGATTGATGCAACTATCCTGTTGCTCCAGTTGAGGAACAGAAGACAGCAAAGGCATTTGGAAAAGAATAGGAGACCCAGCCATCACTATTGGGCACATACTTTGATGTCACAACATCTGATGCAGGACTTTTATTCTACTCAGTATGGAGACCTTTGCACTGTTCCATAGATGTTCTTCAACTTCACAAAAATGTCCATTCCCACATTTGATGCATTGTTGGAGATTCTGAGGCCAAGACTAATGTGGATGGATGCAAATATGAGGAGCAGTGTATCCACTGAGAAGTGACTACTTGTCACATTCAGGTATGTTGCAAAGTAAATGCAATGCATGTAAAAATACTACAACCTGTAGTTTCACAAGTAGTAACTAAAAATGTTTGTGTATTTATGTATTCTTAACACTTACTGAACACGTTCAATGTTTATAGGTCCTTGGCGACTGGACAAAGTTTCACATTGTTAGATTACTTTATTCTCGGTGTGACAACAGTGGCAAAGGTAGTCCGGGAAACATGTCTCACAATGTCAGAGGAGCTGCATGACATTGTTGTTAAAGTTGATGTTAAAGTTCTAAAAATTTTCAAGCCATGGGAAAAAACATTTTTTCACTTTTTTGGGGGGGGGGGGGGGGGAATGGGAAATTTGGAAAAAATTTCAAAAACATTCAGTGTGGAGTAGTTTTACAAATTGAAAGCCGTTTTGTTGCACTGGGAAGGTGAATTATTTTCTATTACAAATGAAATAAAAAGGACTGTATGTGTTAAGAACATTTAAACCATACATGAGAACAGGTAGCCATCCCTTTTCCTTCATAATAATTTAGAAGCTTCCTGCCAATATGCATTTTCAGTTATTGACAATGCTAATCCCGAAGCATATATTGCTCTTGCAAGAGCTTGACCAAATCTCTTCTGATTTTCAAGCGTCATTTTATCTTTAAATTAAGGGATTATGCATTTTTGGAAGTCAGTGGTTTGCAACACTTCCTAACCTGAAAATGCGGCTGGGGAAGAAACATTTTGATAATCCAGAAGCAGCAGAAAGTGTTTCTGGAATGAGAACTCTGAAGGGAAAAGCTGCTTGCACTTTCATTATGGTCTTCATCATTAAATTCCATAAAGTATTTTTAATATCTTTAAGGCACCTCTGGCATGCAAGGATGTGTTTTGTCATCCTTGTAGCATTTGGATAAGAAGTGTTCTTCTCGCATTATTTGCAAATTGCAGCTTTGCTCTCAGCAGAAATTGCACTGTGGAAATGTTTCCAAACTCTAAATGTTGGGTTGGTCTCACCATTTTACTGAGCGAAGGTAAAGAAAAAACAATTTTATATTTTTTATATTATATTTTATTCTTTATCTTTTTCTTTTTTGCACCGCCACAATCCCACATCTTCCTGTACCGATCTCATATTATTACAAGGGATGATGTGCTGGATAACCTTGTGTCACCAGACCAATACAATCACCATTAAAAAAAAATTTACTGACCAGACTAAGGCTCCATGCACACTGAAGCTGAGAAATGACCATTTATGGTAGTTTGGGCATTTTTTTAATGGCCCATAAATGCCCCTTTATGTTATCCTATGTGTCCATGGATGTTTATTGTCGTTTAACAGCAGCAGTGTTTATGGGCTGTTATCTGAATGCTCCCTGAATTGGCGTTCAGGAGTCGTTCTTCTGACCACAAAAAACGCTGGATGCTGACAAATGCAGATAACTGCTTATGAACGCAGCTAAATGGCTGTTTATTGGCGTCCAGCGCTTTTTGTAGTCAATGGAAGCTAATGAAGTAAAATAAAAACGCTCATAAATGCTGACACCGATAAACGAGCATAAACGCTGCTTACAAAACACGGCCAAAAGCATATTTTCTAAGCAGCGTCTCCTGCCATTATATTCGACGCCCAGAGAACGTCCAGTGTGCATGGATCCTTATGGCAAACCTCTTCCTATGATAGTGGAGAACATTAATCGGAACCATTTAAACATAGAAACATAGAAACATAGAAAAGTGACGGCAGAAAAAGACTGAGTAGTCCATCGAGTCTGCCCCTTTTTATTTATTTATTTATTTATTTATTTACATTAACCTTGTTGTTTGACTATGGATTTATGTTTATCCCAAGCATGTTTAAAGCCATTTACTGTTGACTGTCTCACAACCTCTGTTGGTAGTTTATTCCAATCATCAACCACCCTTTCAGTAAAATAATACTTTCTAAGATTAGTTTTGAACTTCCCCCCAGTTAGTTTGAGGTCATGTCCCCGTGTTCTTGATTTTGGTTTCATATTGAAAAGACTGCCCTCCAGAACCTTATTCACCCCCTTGATGTATTTAAAGGTTTCAATCATGTCTCCCCTCTTCCTTCTTTCCTCCAGACTGTACATATTAAGTTCCTGAAGTCGCTCTTGATATGTTTTATCCCCCAGACCTTTCACCATCTTTGTTACCCGTCTCTGAACTCGTTCTATTTTATCAATATCTTTTTGTAAGTGAGGTCTCCAGAACTGGACACAGTATTCTAAGTGAGGTCTCACTAAAGATCTATATAGAGGAATCAGAACCTCCTTCCTCCTGCTGGTGAATTCTATTTGCTTTTCCCACTGCCTGGTTACACTGTTTGCTCATTTTGCAATCATCTGAAATAAGAACCCCCAAATCTTTTTCTTCTGTAGTGATGGCTAACACTGTGCCCCCAATGCTGAACTCTCCAAGGGGATTCTTTTTAATGGTTTAAAGGTTATATAAACTAATTTGTCAGACAAATGCACCCTTTTACCTGTCAATTAAGGCCTAAAAGGAGAGAACCTATCATCTACTGTATTTCAACAATCACCCAACTGTAGGAGGTACAAGATGGAGTCCACAAGCAAACTAAACTAAAGACTTTCCCCTGCAGTGCCCCCTAGTGATAGAAATGCATATTTCTCCTGTTTGAGAACTGTTTTGAGAAGTACAGGATTGAACTGTATTCCAGGATTTGCTTGTCACCAGCTGAGAGAACTTGCAATAATTTAAGACTTTACAAAGTCTCAGAAATCTTTTATTAAGGTCCTCATGTTACATATGTAGCCAATGTTATCCCTTGGGAGTGGCTGGAAGTTGTGGTTCACCTGCTCACACTGCCCTCAATCACATCCGTATCGCACCCGGAGACACAGAACAGGCTGGTACTTTGTTTTGTTTTATTAGGGGATTTAACTTGGATGGGGATTGGGGCTGTTATGGGATGCCCATGGAATCAGTTGCAAACTTGCACAGGAGAACTATATAGAGCTCTGTATATACATCTCCTCTTGTCCTCCAGCACATTACTTTCTCCAGTTGCTCTTCTTCCTCCAGCACATCACTTGTTTCTCTAAACTCCCATTCCTCTCTCATGCACATTACTTGTTCCAGGTTCAGAAGGACATTTACTAAGCCTTCTCCAATTCTCTAGCCTGACTGGCACATGGTGAGGCCTGCCATGCTGTGTGCAGGGCCTCAGAACCACCTGTTATAGGTAGGGACAGTTGGTCCCCTAGTGTGTAGGTACACTGCTGTGCTAGCCGGCCTGATGGACTACTACTCTCAGCCCATCCTCCTGCTCCAGGCCCTGTCAGCCACTCCAGCTGCGTTGGCCTTCTTCACTGCCACCATGACACCACAGTCCCTTACTGACTTCTGCATCCTTCCCAGATGGTCTCTCACCTCAATCCACATGCCTCTACAGCCTTTCAGGGTGTGTGCCACTCACCGACCACCCGGTGGGCTCCTGACTGAGCCTCTCCAGTAGCGCTGTCTGTTGCTCTCCTGCTCCCTTGTGCTGCTCCAGGAAGTCTCTCCTCTTTTCCTGGCTGCACCCAAGCCCAAGCCTCAAGGTCACCCCCCAGACTGGGGGCTCCCTTCCTGGGTGAGGCCTCAGCAATCTCAGCTACATCTCAGCTCAATTCTTCCACACAAACGCCTCCTCCCATGAGTATTTAAGGACACCAGCCCCCAGCCAATCCTGGTTAGGAATTGGTCAGTTCTCCTTAGAACACTCCAGATGGCTCCATCTCCCTCCCAGCTCTCTGACCAGAAGACTTCCACCAGTTTTTATAAAGAAGTGTGAGGTTCTGGTGACCTCATCTGTGAATCAACTGAATCCTCCCAACGCCACTCCCAGCCCAGAAAATAAAAACAATCAGGCCTGATTAAATTTTCCTCACCTAACACAAATCTATATACACTAGCTCCCACTTACCAGGGGGTGCTACATATAGTTTGAATACCAAATCATAGATATATTATTTATCATTGTAAAAGAACATATTGCACCCTCATTTTTTTTCCAATTTTTTCAAAAAACAAAAAAAGCTTTTAAAAAAAACTTAAATTTTTTTTTTCCCAATTGTTCCATTTTTTTCCAGGCCTTCCCATCTCTAATCATGCCACAGACTACAAAGAGGCTTTGGCAAAAGGTGGCTGGTGAATTATGACAGAAAATTACATTTCCAAAATATATTGGTGCCCTAGATGGCAAGCACAATTGTTTGAAAATGCCTGTGAACTCTGGATCAAAATATTTCAATCATAAAAAATATTTTTGCATTGTACTTCTTTGTCTAGTGGACACAGAATTAAGTTTTCTTTCAATTGATTTGGTGACCTATGGGAGTGCTATAGATTCAAGGATATTCAGAGAATCCACAATGGGATAAAGGTTGCATGATGAATGCTTGCGGATCCCCTCCCCTGGAAGCCAGTGCCTGGAATGACAGACCCAAGCTTGTATTTTGTTATTGTTGCTGATGAGGCCTTTGGACTTTCATAAAATGTAATGTGTCCCTATAGTTAAGCCACCATTAAAGGGGTTGTAAAGGTTATTTTTTTTAATTAAAATAAAAAACATGTTATAATTACCTGCTCTTCTTTCCTGACAGCTTGGGGTGATTCCTTTGCCTCCCCACCTTCCCCTTATCTTTGTTCTCTGATTCTTTCCTTTTCTTCCCTATCTCTACCTCTGCCTTTTTTTCTCTCTCATTCTTTCTTTTATCTTTGTGGTAGTCCACAATTTTCTTTCTGTTTTTGGTGATAAAAGTTAGGAATGAATAGGAGTCATGTCATTGACTTGCTTCTTCCATATGAGTTTACCTGAGTCATTGTATATGCCTTTAAAGTGAATGTGGATATTTTTACATATGTCTGCACCTTGATTTTGATGTCATGGCTGCTTCCATCTCAAACTCAGAAGTAAAGAATATTAAAAAAAATATTAGGCCACTTTTACACTGTTTTCAGGCATTTTAGCGCTAGAAATAGCCTCTAAACAACACCCGAAAACCGCTTCAAATCTCCTGCCCATTCTTCTTAGTGTGACTCTTCACACTGGGGCGGTGCACTCGAGGGACATTCACAGAACTCCTGCAAGCAGCATCTTTCTGGCAGTGCTGGAGCTGTGTATACACCACTCCTAAACCGCCTGCCCATTGGAATGAATGGGCACCGCTGCTGAAGCACAGGCAAAGCGCTTCGGCAGCAGTGCTACACTGGCGCTTTTAACCCCTTTTTAAGCCCCTCGTGGGAGTTAAAAGTGCCCCACTCCGGCCTCAAAAGCGGCCTTGCAGCGCGGGTAAAGCTCCTCTAAATTAGCGGTGCTTTATCGTGCCCACGCTGCAGTGTGAAAGTGGCCTAAAGGGTTTTCATGTAGGCGTATTCTTATGTATCACCTCAGAAGTGTTTGTGCAGTAACAGTTTAAACATTACAGTTTTGTAACCAATGACCATATAAACAACCCTACATGATGTAACAGGTAAAAACATAACAACAGTATGTCATGAACAGGCACATTCCAGATGAAGCACAAGAGTTTTTATATGATGTGGAAACTGCTAGTTAATGCAGTTAAAATGTCAAACAACTTAAAGGAGAATTCAAAATGACCCTGAGGTTGACTTTCTGGCAGTAGTTTCCTTAAAGCAGTATTGAAACCAAAAAGCAAACATTTATTATATTTCAGCTTACCAATATTTACAGTTGTTCTCATAAGTTTACATACCCTGGCAGAATTTATGATTTCTTGGCCATTTTTCAGAGAATATGGATGATAACACAAAAACATTTATTTCACTCATGTTAGTGTTTGGCTGAAGCCATTTATTATCAATCAGCTGTGCTTACTCTTTTTAAATCATAATGACAACAGAAACTACCCAAATGACCCTGATCAAAAGTTTACATACCCTGGTGATTTTGGCCTGATAACATGCACACAAGTTGACACAAAGGGGTTTGAATGGCTATTAAAGGTATCCATCCTCACCTGTGATCTGTTTGCTTGTAATTAGCATGTGTGTATATAAAAGGTCAATACGTTTCTGGACTCCTGACAGACCCTTACATCTTTCATTCAGCGCTGCACTGGCGTTTCAGGATTCTTACATATGGACATTCATCATTTTCAAGATTTCACATTTGGACTTTTATATATTTCTCTTTGAAGTTTACTTCCTTGTTTTGCATAAGTGAATTATATGGGACTGATATTTCCCCATTTATTTAATGCACATTGATTAGTATGGTTTAATATTAGATAACTTTCTTTTTTTCACACACGTATTTTTGTAGTGGTCACTACAGAGATATTGGTTTTGTACACCTATTAGATTAATTGATGGACAACACATTCACTAAAAATAAAAAACTTAAACTTTACCTATGGGGATAGTCCAAGTTTTCCATTGCCAGTGGCAACCTTACACAGAGCGCTTGGACTATGCCTTTCAGAGACACCGAAAAAACTGCATAGCACATAGCAGCTACATGTACTGTATGTATATGTGGGTAAAATATTTGGGCTGACAATGGAGACATGCTAGTTCTGTGAACATATTACAATGTCTACACACAGACATATACAGTAGGTACTTAATTCTTTGCTATTTCTGCCTCCAACTTATCCCAGTCTGGTGTGAGACGTCAGCAAATCTCCTCCCCGCCTTCTTTTTCTGATAACTATCAGAATAGTGGACATGTTCTGTATCGCACAGCTCTGGGTGTCCCTTAGATTCAGATATGAAATCTGTCTATAACACATACTGTGCATGGTGCATTTGTATACAGGAATGCAGTGAAGTAAAAGTTTCCAGCTACACTAGTGCAGTGTGGAAAAATGTGCTATGTGGAAATGGAGGTTGGGCATCAGGTTAAACTTTGAACTTTGACCTTCTTAAATATTTCCAGAGGTCAAAATTAATGAATATTCAAAATATTTTTTTTTTCTTTTGTTGCATTGAGGGGTGAATTGTACGCTCATATATGTGTAAAATACTGACTGGCAATGCAAATTTCTGTATTTTTTTTTACTGAACTATACGCAGAACATGTTTACATGCTTGTGTGTACAGGCACATTGAAAACAATGGTCTGCATTTACATCAGCAAAAAAAAAATGTCTGTATGCTCTGAAACGCTGTATTTTTAGGCATCAGTATGCAAGAGGCGAAAATGTCACACAAACACACTCTCAGGCTGAACTGGATGGAATCAATGTTTTCATTCAACCTTACCAACTATGTAAAATGCAAGGTGAGTTTTAAATTATGGAACAGCACAGTTGTTATGGAAGCATCAGCATTCCATGGTGCCATGTTGGCAGTGAGTGATGTGATTTTAAGCGTCTCTTTCCAGCCTAATGGCATTACAGTGAGTGTCAAATCACATTCATTTTTCTCAGCCCTGCGGAATGGGGAGGTATTTCCAGCAAAACACATTTGATTTACCTGATGTACTTGTAGAATATGTATGTGTTGCAGACTCACATAGATGTGTGAGGACCTGGGGTGGGAACAGGTAGTAGGAAGTGAAACTAGAAGAAAAATGTTTACACACGGCTCATGGCTGGCTGAAAATAAATAAGTTCTTCACAAGGTTCATCTGACTATTCATCATTACTTCTACAAAATCTACATGGTGACAAAAGTGAGATCTCATCGTGGCTCAGAATTTACGTGGCATACAGTCCCTAATGTTTGATAATGACATTGCTAACAACTGACTGAAATTCAAAAGAGAATGGGACATGTACAGCAAAGCAGGACTCTCAGACAAGTCAAAAAGTTACAAGCTTACACTCTTCTCAGTTTTGCTGGTTCAGATGTACTAGATATATATGAGTCATTTTATTTTCAAGACAATGAGGATAAAGAGGACTCTAATGTCTTAATCAAGAAATTTGATGACATATACTTACCACAATTTTATGTGATAATAGCCAGACATGCATTTAACATGATGGCTCAGAAACCTTATGAAGGAATGCAATCCTATGCAGGCACACTGAGACTGCTGGCTAAAAAATGTGATTTTGGTGCACTAACAGATGAACTGATATGTGACAGGATTGTATGTGGTATCTACAATGATGAAGTTTGTGCTCAGTTGTTAAGGGAGAAATATTTGACACAGGAATCAGCCATCAGAATATGAATGTTGTTTGAACATTCTGTAAGGGCTACTAAGGAACTAAAAAGAGAGGCAGAAGTGTTTGTGGTGCAACAGAACAAAAGGCAATGCAGCAACTGTGGTAGTGAGTACTCTACTGAGCTCAACAAGTGTCAGGCTTTTAGCAAAAGGTTTAACGCATGCAACAAATGGAATAATTTTGCAAAATGTTGTAGGTCCAAGCCTCAAAATAGAGGTGCGTGGATTACACCATCTAGTGGCACTAAACAACAAAATGTGCACACAATTAATGAAGTGGAAAGTGATGATCACCAAAATTGTTTTTATTGTGAAAGTGTGGACCTAATTGTAAATAAAGGAGAAATATTCACCCCCTCTCAACAGCATACAACAAACATGTTAAGTTGAAAATTGACACTGGTGCCAAATGCATTGTCATGTCCTTATTCACATTTCACAGCATTGACCCAAAGCTGAAATTGATCAGTCAAATAAAGTAAACCTGATAGCTTATGGTGGTCAAACAATTCAGACACTGGGCACTTCTACTTTGGATCTATCAGGGGACAAGCTGCTATTCCACATTGTGGATACAAATGTTAAGAGCCTGCTAGGCTTACCAGACAGCATGCGCTTAAATATAATCCAACTCAGTCTAGAAGTACATGCAGTACAACAACTGGCGCATTTGAAGACTGATTATGAGGACTTATTTCGAACTGACACTGTTGATAAGCTTCCAGTAATGTACCACATGTGCTTAGATCAAACGGTACAGCCTACTGTGTGTGCCCCTCGAAGGGTCCCACTCCTACTCTACTTGCAAGAGTAGGAAAGAATGACTAGACTGGGCATCGTTGCACCAGTGCAGGAAGCTACCCCCAGTGATATGGCTTCTCCCCACTAATTTATAGTTTTCACACACAGTTTGCAGATGTTCTAAGAACAGTGATATTGCTTCTCCCGGCTAATGTATACTTTTCACACACAATGTTAAGATGATTGTAGAATCTACAATCATCTTCAAACTGTGTGAGAAAAGTATAAATTAGCCGGGAGAAGCCATATCACTGTTCTTAGAACAGTGATATGGCTTCTCCCCGCCCGAAGAGGGCCGATTAAATATGAAAAGAGTGTGTCAAACTTCTACTAACATCTAAGATGTTAGTAGAAT
>BLSH010254269.1:6439-18133 GCA_018402905.1 Glandirana rugosa | reverse complement strand
GGTACTGCCCAAATTTACTACGTTTGGCCAGAAGACTCTGTAGAGGAGGACCCCCCAACTTATGTGGCTGCCAGTTTGGCTTTAAGAGGTCCATCAACAAAAGCACAAGAATCCGATTACATGAAACACACAAAAGATGACCTTGGCAATATAGTAGCGAGCAGAGGTTTAACAGCCCCATATCAACCTACAAAGAGGGATTTGGCTCGTATCTTAGAAACAGATTGGCATAAATCAAAAGGCACATATGCAAAATTAGATCTCTCTGAACTTAAGGCTTTGGCCAGAGAAAGAGAGATAGAGTCTGAACTGCCGGGGCAAACCATAATTTCCAAGTTGTGGCAGCAGGATGAAGAGAGAAGGAAGGGAGAGCCCACCCCTTCTGCCCCTGTCGCTGAGCAATCTGTTACAGTTTATCCTGTCAGAACCCAATTAGTCTTTGAAGGTAATGCTGCTGACAGTAAGTCCCAAATTAAATGGCATATACCTTTTAGTCCCCAAGAAATGAGAGCCATATTAGAGGGACTGGGAGATCCTAGAAAGAATCCAATTGGGTTTGCAAACAAACTTAGTGCTGCACAGGAAGCATACGAGGCTTCTGCTACTGACATTCATCAGCTTCTTATTAAAGCAGTGGGAAGCAACATGTCAGGCTATATACTTAAAGAATGTGAAGTAGATGTCACAAAACTTGATAAAATGGCTAGTGGAAGGAAGATTGGTGAAAAAATGAAGGACAAATTGCCCCAAATATATGAATAACCAGACATGCTGAATTCATGAATGCTAAGCAAGGGAAGGAGGAAGCAGCAGGGGCTTATTAGAGGCAGTTAAGTGATATGGCAGAGGAAGCAGGCCTTAAAATAGAGGAAGAAAAGAAGGGAGAAACTGCAAGTCCATCTACACAACTGGTGAAACAAAAGTTTCTTGATGGTTTAATACCCCAGTTGAAAGAAAAGTTGTTCACAGCAAGGCCTGAGGCAGGCAATATGTATATTCAAGACCTCCTGCCTATCCTGTTATCCATAGAGAACAGGATTAATCAGAAAGACAGCAAACCCAAAGTTATGTACATGGGGAAGCAGAGGGGAAAAGGAAGAGGAAGAGGCAAAGGCAATTTCAAAAATTATGGCAATCGGGGGCCAATCATATGCTACAATTGTAATGGGGAAGGACACATAGCCCAATCCTGCCATCTTTCTGACCGTAGACTGAAAAGGAGCTTAGAGGCACCTCATGCTGATCCCAGTTCTCTGCCAAAAGCAGTGGATCAGGCATAGGAAAATGGCATGCCAGTGTCAATCATGTTAAATAGGGGAGACAATGGTCAGAGTAAAAGTATTTTTACAAGAACTCCCCTATCCTGGAGGAGAAACAGAATTAACCTGTTTAATCGATACTGGTGCAAGCCTAAGCGTGTTTAATATAGAGGACTTACCTCCAGGATTATTATCTGAAAATGTTATCTCTGGTGTTGGCCTAACCGGGACCTCTGCTGATTTGGTTGAGTCCAAGCCACTTAAACTCAGGCTAGGACAGCAAACAACCAAATAAGAGGTGATGAAAGATCACCAAGGCACTTGACTCATGGAACCAAATACGTATGACAACTTTGTCACAGCCTGGGCGCGCCCAATGTCCAATCATCCCCCACCTCATACATACGACCATACATTCAAATGCATTAGAATTCAATAGAGTGCCCACATAATTATGGCCATAGCAAAATATTATAAAGACTATTGTGGCTATATGGGCAATCAAACGTATGTGCTGGATACAGAACGTATGGCAAAATATAAGATGCTGCAATTGCACTGTAGTAGAGGAGAGGGAAGAGTCCTGTGTCCCACTAGGGAATATGCAGGGTGCCTGGGTGGAGTAGCTATATGCTATGCATCAGATCACTGATAGGGAGCAGTCCTCGCCATTCCCATAGGTAGAAAGAGAGGCATGTATGTGGTAAAAGCAACACATATGGATATAAATCACCAGTGGTGGCTAGTCTACCTTTTCAGGCGCCATTATGAGATAGTGGTATATACATGAGGCCTTCCATGGCTGATAGCCACACTTGATATTGCTGAGATCGATGGAGCCACTCTCTATCTAGTTATTTATAATTATTTTTTTCACATTCACTTTCATCTAATTACTTTGTTCATTTTATTTCATTTTCTCATTTTTCATTCCAATACAATATGTTTTATTTTAATTTTCCTTGCCCAATTAGTGTAGAATGGTCGATACTGGGCGATGTGAGTCCCCTTATATAGGAATCTGTGGGTATGTGTGTGTGGGTAAGTGTTGGACTATGGTGTACGTCAGAATGAGTAGCGTGCATGACCCCCGGTGGCCAATTAGTATCATTACAGCCCAACTTGGATTACTTAAGGATGTCGTGCCTCGGCCCCTCCCCTAGCTCAGAGGAAGTCCGTGATTGGACAGACGAAAAGCATCAGGTGGACGTCACCTCACGTCCCCAGTGACACGTCCTGACCCGCCCCCACCTTGCAGATACCTCACCATCGCCACCGGAGAGAGCTCGGAGCTGCACGGACACTAGCACACAGAGGAAGAGCCTTGTTTGTGGAGTAAACCCTGGAGGATTGGGGCTTCAACCCATGTGAGTTTATCCCATTTTCTGCCCCCCAGCCTCTACGTAGACACATGTGGTAAGCACACTCAACTGATTTGATGTTGGTCTGCAGACTCAGAGACACTATTGTATTAGCACTTGTTTGCAGACACGACCGCCGTGCCGACTGACATGGACAATGACTTTGTTTGATGTGCCTCCAGTTTGGTAAATGAGGTGGTCTGCACCATCACTGGACTATCACTCGCAGTTGGATGTCTAAACGAATTGACTAGCCACCACTGGTGATTTATATCCATATGTGTTGCTTTTACCACATACATGACAGCGCCAACCCAGCAAATAATCATAAAGTCCACAAAATATAAAGTGACTTGGTGCTCCAAATACAAAGTGCTCTTCAGTGCTCATAGGAATCAATGAGCAGGAAAGTGACACACTGTGACCGGTGACCCTCTTGTGCCCTCACTCACCAGAGGATGTGGACCCACTGCTTTTCAGTCAGTGGGTCGAATAAGCTGAATACTGGTGGTAGCTCCAATCCCAGTCAGCATTAGACACGCTTCTAAGCTGTGCGATGCTTTCCACAACTGCTATTTGCATACGTCCAAAGGCACTCAAAAAATATATAAGAAAAAGCCCATAGTGTATACTGCATAAAGTAGGCTTTATTGCGCAAGGAATAAAAATCTACTTACAAGATATTGCTGAAAAACAAGCGTGGTACATAGTCCGGCAATGAACTGCAATGGGCTGCAATGGCGTGCGTTCCACTCAGATACCGGAAATGACGAGGATGACCGTGACGGACCGGAAGTGACGTCACCTATGAGTACGCTCTAGTGTGCATTGGCATGTTTTCATTTGGCCTGAATGCTGGCTGGTAAGCAAATGCAAAAACAACAGCAAAGAAAACTTGGAATGAAATAGTTTGTAGATATGGAGTTCCTGAAACTATTGAGTGTGACAGAGGAACAGGAACTACCCCTAAAAAACCACATGCGTTGTCCTCCTATGAGATCTTATTTGGAGGGCCACCCAAAACAGGGCTATATTTTCCTCAACAGCTGCAGGCTTGTCACTCTAGTCTGTTAGAATATGTTCAGATTTTGCAAAGAACACTGAATAAAGTATATGAAGGTGTTTACAACTCTATCCCCGACCCAGATTCTGTTTCAGGTATTCACAGAATCCAACCAGGTGACTGGGTGATGGTCAAGCGACACATCAGAAGGCCGCTAGAACCAAAGTTTGACGGATCACATTTGGTGCTTTTGACAACCGGTTCCACTGTCAAGTTGGAAGGAAAGCCCACCTGGATTCACACCAGTTATTGCAAGAAAATCCTGAAGTGATCATATCCTTTGAAATAAAAATGATGTTTCTTTTCTTGTTGTCTGTGAGAATTGTAGTTGAGATTATTGACCTTACTACCACTGATATAGGTTTATTAAGTGAAGAAAACGTTAAATTATCTCACTGCAGCTCAAGGTGGGATGTGTAAGGTTATTCGCACTGACTGTTGCATATAGTATATTTCTGATAGTGAGGACATTATTAAAGGGCATCTTGCTAAGATAAGAGAACTACAGAATGAGGCCAGGGATATTGCTAAAGATGGATGGAACCCCTTTAAGGGATTAGGAGGTTTTGGTGATTTTTTATATGGCATAGCAAAATGGTTACAGAAATTAGGTGTTTATATTGTGATGCTCCTGTTTCTCATACTTGTTATTTACTTCCTCATCAGGCTGTGCCTCTGTGTGATCACCCACCGTATCAATAGATGGTCCACCAGCCCTGATGAACCCATTATTCTGAGAAAACTAGGAGAGAGCTGAACAGGACGCCATCTCTCTGCGCCAATGTAGCAGGAGCTACCGGCAATCGGCTGAATGTAATGCGGAGAAGAATGGTGTCAAATAAACAAAAGGAGGGAAATGACGTGGACTTTCACTGTATTGTTCATTTAAGCATAACTGACTCCATTTTGTTCACGCTGCTGTAATGTGTTCTGTGGCCTTCACTTATCACACAGATACATTTTCTGCTAGAAGCTCACTCTCTGTCTCTACTCCCCCCTCCCCTCTCTATGTTTTACTTTTGCAATTGTTCTATTCGCTAGCTTTTAATAATATATTTCTGTTTGTTAGTTTTTAATAACATTTCACACCTTCCCTTTCTTATCTATGTATAAAATATCATGTAATAAAAATCTTGTCAGAACGGACATTTTAAACATAGAGATTGCGTCCTGTGGATCTGTTCCTGCAATTGCAAAACTAACTTTTATTTTTAGTCACAACCAGAAATTCCCCATAACAGTTTCAAAGAACTTTTGGGAAAGAGAAAATCGCATTATATGCAGATGATGTCTTGCTATTTCTGGGAGATACTCAATCATCCTTGACATCGGTAATGCGAATAGTTAACGAATTCGGGAAATTTTCAGGTTAAAATCTCAATTGGGGTAAATCGGTATTAATACCAGTGGACCCAATTGACACTCCATTACCCACTACAGTCTGCCACTTGCCGGTGGCGGGAAGTATAAAATACTTGGGCATTAAATTCACAAAAGAACCTAAGGATTATATAACGGATAGCCTAGTTCCACTTTTGAATACATTCAGGTGCAAAACTGAGATATGGATGTATGGATGTAATCTGATCCGAATGGTATGGCTTCCACAATTATTATATGTACTCCATAACTCACCAGTCTGGATTCATAAAAAGTGGTTCCAGAAAATGCATTCTTTTGGGGTATGGAAAGGGGGTATGCTGAAAATCCAGCTGGGTACACTTCAATTGCAATTAGATGAAGGGGGAATGGATTTTCCACACCCTAGGAACTACTATTTAGCAGCACAACTTCAGCAACTAGTGGGTTGCAGAACCCCTGGGGGCCAGGATATAAATGGCCATCTTATACTGGAGTCTGCCCCACATGATACAGTTTTCGAAGCACTGGAGGCTAATTCATTTGCCACTAGAGCTCCGACATTAGCAATGACCGTTAAAATTTGGAAAACAGTATAAGAGCAACTGGGACACAGAGCCCTGTCAGAACCTTTGGAATAATAGATACCTGAAGGAGTTCAGTAAAATAGGTACAATCAGAGAGTGGGAGAGTTGCGGTATCCTTCGACTCTCCCAACTGTATGAGGGAGGGCGTATGAAATCCTTTACAAATCTGAGAGATGAGTTTGAGACTCCAAAGCATTCATTTTTTAGCTATCTACAGATCAGGCACGCGTTAACCTCCCAGTTTAAAAAACGGACAATAGAGTGGGGGGAGGCACTATTATTACAAAGGGTGAAAAAAAACAGGCTCCTCAAAATGCATGATCTCTGGTCTATATGCAGGGCTGGGTAAGAGTAAAAATACAGATAGGGAAGAGCTCATGGTTAAGAGGAAATGGGAAGAGGACATAGGACCAATAACCTCAGAACAGTGGAGAAATATTCTAGAGTCGAGTGCACAGGTGTCAATGGCCCCTTCCCAGAAAATGTCACACCTCTTTTTGCTACATAGAGTCTATTATACCCCTCAGAAGCTGTTTAGATTCGGGAAAAGACAAGATGACAAGTGCCCTAGATGTCAGTGTATGGGAGATCTCATACATACGGTATGGAGGTGCCCAAAGCTGCACATGTATTGGGCGGGTGTAGTCGACTCCATAAATAAGATCTTTAGCACCTCAATAAAAATAGAAGCTTGATGGTGTATATTGGGCAGTAGGCTGGAAGATGGGGACAGGAGGAAGTTGCCGACTGCCATAATGATCTGCCTGTTCCAGGCAAGGACGTTAATAGCACGGAAGTGGCAGTCGGCGACCCCCCCAACCCTAGAGGAATGGTCAAAAGCAGTGGATGAAACTATATGGATGAAGAAAAGTATATACGTAAAAAGGAGTAATCTTAGTAGGTTAAAAAAGAATGGAGATCCTGGTTGGCCAGCAAGGGATATCCAATTTAGTTAATAAAGAGATAATATGATCAGAAAGCATGTGATAATTGAACTTTGAGGGAAGGAGATGCTTAATAAGGGTTTAAATAAAAAATTAGCTAATAAACTGTTATGCTTTTATGAAAGGAGTTAATGTTGGAGGGGTGTGGGAGGGGGGGTTGGGGGATTTGAGGACATATCTCTTCCTTTTTTTTTTTTTTTTCTTTTTTAATATACCATTTGTGTGTATTATAGATGAATTGGAAAAATGAATAAAGATTATCAATGAAAAAAAAATGTAAGACCCAGCCTATTCTGACACTTTTCTTTACAAGTAAAAATTAGTTTTAAAACCCCCAAACATTATATATATTTTTTAACAGAGGCCCTAGAGAATGCAATGGTGGTTGTTGCATTTTTTTTTATTACAAATTTGGTAGTGCGCTGCCAGCTGAGTGTAAGTATTACTAAAAAATATGAAATCTATATGGCCCTGCTGCTACCACCTAAAGTATTTCATACCAAATAGTATAGGAAGTTTAAAATTGTGGAAGCGCTGCTGTATGTGCATAAGGACATGTATAAAAAATAAATGTAAGGCACCAATAAGAGCACAAACATTAAAACAATTGTGATAATCAGACAGATACATAAATAAATACAAGTGCTTTCTTTAAAGTGCATGACAATGTAATTTCATAGTGTGTCCACAGACATGCAAAAAATGCTGGAAGAAGTAAAGTGCTAGTGCCAGTAGGCAGTCTTTTATAAGTCCCAGTGTGCAGTAGCAAATAACACAGTTGGTAGAATAAAAGTAGCTGGACTAGTGCTTCTCATGTGGTAGGTAAATTAGTCAACAGGTTCATGCACAAAATGGGTTGAAACGTGGGCTCCCTCCACCAGGTAGAGTGGGCTCTGACCTCCAGGGTAGACCCCACCAGGTCAAATCACATATAATCAGTATACAGTGGTTCATGCAGTGATGAATAATATCCTCCACCAGGTGGACTGGAGGCTCACCTCAAAGTATGGCCCCAATTCAAGCCCAGCACAGCAGATAGATATCCAAGTTCCTTTCCCTTTAAGGTTGCTGGTTAGGCTCCCGATGTTCCACCGTTCATATGTGAACATGTAAACATAAAAACAAACACCTCCACTAGTGCAATATGTAAAAACAGAGGTAGATGGTAGTAACTGACAAAACCCCTCCTTAAAATACACTCACATTTATTAGGTAAAAATCAGCATAAAAAATCAATATGGTCACAGTGTCCAAACAAAGGGTCTCACATGTCCTTAATAAGTACCACCGCCAGGCTAAACCTCTACAGGTTTCACCACCCCGCGTGGCTTCATCTGTTGCATTTTTTTATGTCACAAGGTATTTGTGTAGCAGTTTTTCACATTTTTTTTAGAAAAAAATACACTTTAATGAATGTTAATGCAAACAAAACACAATATTCAATAATAAATAATATTTTTTCTATAATATAAAATATGATATTACAGCGAGTAAAAAGATAACCTAACATGTCTAACATGTTTAACCAATTAAAGCGGAGGTTCACCTGAAAAAAAATAAATAAAAGTCATCAGCTACACATACTGTAGCTGCTGACTTTTAATAATAGGGCACTTGCCTGTCCTGGAGTCCAGCGATGCTGGCACCTGCCGCCGATTTTTGGATCGGGGTCAGGTGCAGCCACGTCCATTGTGGGTAAGGGAACCCAGACTTGTAGCATTACAGCTTCACGCTGGGCACCTTACTGCACATGCACGAGGCTCTGCTGCGCTCTGCTATTGGCCAGGAGGCCCGTAGCAGAGCGAGGAGGGAGGCGGGCTGCTGACATCAGCCGCTGTAGCTCCCGACCCGAGCTCCCGGATGTGTGGAAAAGGACACCAGGTGTCCTCTTCCCCCTCCCCCCCGAAAGGTGCCAAATGTGACACCTGTGGGGGATGGAATCCAACCAGCGGAAGTTCCACTTTTGGATGGAACTCCGCTTTAAGGACCAAGCCTCGTTCTGAGATTTGGTGTTTACAAGTTAAAATCATTTTTTTTTGCTAGAAAATTACTTAAAACTCCCAAACATTATATATTTTTTTCTAACACCCTAGAGAATAAAATGGCAGTCGTTGAAATACTTTATGTCACACCGTATTTGCGCAGTGGTCTTACAAGTGCCTTTAAAAAAAAAAACTATTTTTTGAGTTAAAAAATAAGACAACACTAAAGTTAGCCCAATTTTTTTAATATTGTGAAAGATAATGTTACGTCGAGTAAATTGATACCCAACATGTCATGCTTCAAATTTGCGCCCGCTTGTGGAATGGTGACAAACTTTGGAACTTAAAAATCTCCATTGGCGACGTTTGATAATTTCTACAGGTTAACAGTTTTGAGTTACAGAGTAGGCAATAAAATTATTGCTCTCACTCTAACGATCGTAGTCATACCTCACACGTGTGGTTTGAACACCGTTTCCATATGTGGACGAGTCTTCGTATGCATTTGCTTCTGCGCGCGAGCTTTGCGGGACGGGGCGCTTTAAATATTTATTTTCTTAAAAAAAGAGACCGCTTTTATCTGAAAGAGGACTGCCCGCTGTTTTTAAAAATATCGGGGTTATGGTAGCTATCTGCTACCATAGCAACGGTATTTAATGACAAAGTACCACAGTATAATGATGGCAGGAGGTCGTAAAGTGGTTAAAATTGAGCATGCTCGTGGAATGGTAGAAAACTACAATACTTAAAAATCTCCATAGGCAACGCTTTTTTCAGGTTACCAGTTTAGAATTACAAAGGAGGTCTAGAGCTAGAGTTATTGCTCTTGCTATAACATTCACAGTGATACCTCCCATGTGTGGTGCGCACATCGTTTACATATGCGTGTGTAACCTACGTATGTGTTTGTCTCTGCGTGCAAGCACGGGGGAAGGGGGCGGTTTACATTTTTTATTTAATATTATTATTTATTTCATTTAAAAATATATATTTTTACACTGTTCATTTCATTTTTTTTTAAATCACTTTTATTGCTGTCACATGAAATGTAAACATCCCTTGTGATAGGAATAAAGCATGACAGGTAAAGTTGAGCAGACACCTGGATGTTCGGGTTCGGTGGGTCCAGTTGAACTTCGCGAAAAAGTTTGGGTCCGGTACCGAACTTGACCCGAACTTGACCCCGGACCCCGAACCCTATTGAAGTCAAAGGAGGAGGAGGAGGAGGTAGCCAACACTTTTTGTTGTTTGTTTTTTTTTTTATAATTGGGGTAGCCCCCAAAATATTGAGGCATATTAAAAAAAACAAGTATACCAATGGCTGTGTGAGGCCGGTCAAAATATCTATTCTGCACAAGGTACAGACAAGTCTTGTGGGATCCATGCCTGGTTCATTTTAATAAACGTTAGCTTGTCCACGTTGGCTGTGGACAGGCGGCTGCGCTTGTCTGTGATAACACCCCCTGCCGTGCTAAACACACGTTCAGACATTACACTGGCTGCAGGGCAGGCCCGCACCTCCAAGGCATAAAGGGCAAGCTCAGGCCATGTGCCCAATTTGGAGACCCAGAAGTTGAATGGGGCAGACCCATCAGTCAGTACGTGTAGGCGTGGGCACACATACTGTTCCACCATGTTGCTGAAATGCTACCTCCTGCTAAGACCTTGCCTATCAGCTGGTTGTGCTGCTTGTTGTGGCAGGCTGCTGACAAAGCTTTGCCACATTTTGGCCATGCTAACCCTGCCTTCTGAAGTGCTGGCGGTGCCACAGCTGCGTTGGTGACCTCTTCCTCCTCCTCCACCAGTCACGCATCTTCCTCTCACGCTCCAGTGAGGGAATTAAGGACGGCACGTTGTCCTTGTAACGGGGATCCAGCAGGGTGACCACCCAGTAATCAGAAGAAGTTACAATGTGGGCAACTCGGCTGTTGTTGCGCAGGCACTGCAGCATGTAGTTGGCCATGTGTGCCAGGCTGCCCAGAGGCAAAGACAAGCTGTCCTCTGTGGGAGGTGTATCATCTGTGTCCTCCGTATTGCCCCAGCCACGCTCCAGTGATGCCCACGAGCTGCGTTGGGTGCCACCCTGCTGGGGTTCCTCCTCCTCATGATCTTCCTCATCCTCCTCATCCTCCAGAACTGTGCCCTGGCTTGAATATTTTTGACCTGGCCTATGCTGGCGCAGGTGCAGGAACCCACCCTCCGAGCCACTTGTGAATGACTGGCCTGATAACCGTGGAAATGACCCCTCTTCCTCCTCCTCATCCTCCTGTGCCACATCCTCTTCCATCATGGCCCAAAGTGTTTTTTCAAGGAGACATAGAAGTGGGATAGTAACGCTGAGAACAGCGTCATCGACACTGGTGATGTTGGTGGAGTACTCGAAACACAGCAATACGGTACACAGGTCTCGTATGGAGGCCCACTCGTTGGTGGTGAAGTGGTGCTGTTCCGCAGAGCGACTGACCCCTGCGTGCTGCAGCTGAAACTCCACTATTGCCTGCTGCTGCTCGCACAGTCTCTCCAGCATGTGCAAGGTGGTGTTCCACCCTGTGGGCACGTCGCATAGGAGGCGGTGAGCAGGAAGGCCGAAGTTCCGCTGTAAAGCAGACAGGCGAACAGCAGTAGGATGAGAACGCCGAAAGTGCGCACAGACAGCCCGCACTTTCTACAGCAGCTCTGACATATCCGGGTAGTTTTTTAGAAATATCTGTACCACCAAATTCAGCACATGCGCCAGGCAAGGGATGTGCGTCAAACCGGCTAGGCCCAGAGCCGCTACGAGATTTCGCCCATTGTCGCACACCACCAGGCAGACCCGGATCGGCCAAACTGCGTGTAGGGAACGGACCGCGTACACGACTTAAACCACCATGTCTATAAAGATTTTTTGATGGGCCTATACAGTCTCGACGACATCTTTCACGCCCGACAGACACGCGTGAAAGCCGCAAGAGTAGGATGACGACAAGCGGACAGACGAAATGTCGCCTTGAAGCCGGAAGGACGAGTGGCGGAGGATACGCTGCACGGGTGTCCCACCTTGTGGTGGAACGTGTACGACCTCTCTGACACGCTCGTCGTCGTCCGTTATCACCTCAAAGTCGACGTCGTGCGTCCCCAGTCAGCGAGACGCCTTGTC
>BLSH010254258.1:171159-186851 GCA_018402905.1 Glandirana rugosa | reverse complement strand
CAGGACTTTCTGATCCCCTCTTTTGGAATCTGCATTGCCATAAAGATGCTCCGCATGTCCTGTGCTAAGGAGACAAAGCTCACTCAATACTATATAAAGCTGTTCATTTAGCCAAGTGGATATTCAGTTTGAAAACTGAAGGTGAAAGCGCCTGTAAAGTGCCTGAAAACTGCCTCCCAATCCTCCCCAGTGTGAAAGCCTGAGTGCTGTCACACTGGGGCGGTGCGCTTGCATAATGGGAAAAACCTCAGACTTACCAGTAACGGTATTTCTATGAGTCTTTCAGGACAGCACCTGGAGAGAGCGCAGCTCCACCCACTTCCTAGGAAACACTGCAGTCAAGTTTTTAAAGTCTGCCCTCTTCCATCATGGCCTCAGTTATCAAGCACCTGCAGCCATGCTGAAATATAAGTGGACATAGTAATCACATGCCATTAACATTTACCAAAAACAACCCAAGGGAGGTTCATTGGAGCTGTCCTGAAAGACTCGTAGAAATACCGTTACGTCTAAGGTTTTCTCCCCTAGTCTTTCAGGACAGCACCTGGAGATGATAAAAGTACTTACTGTAGGGTGGGGCCACCGCCTGCAGGACTCTCGCCAAACGATTGCTTAGCTGCTGAGAGCAGGTCCATCCTATGACGAGTGAAGGTGGAAAAACTCAACCATGTGGCTGGTTTACATATCAGTCCTGGTGAGGCCCAGCTCGCTCTGCCCAGGATATTGCCACTGCTCGCGTTGAATGAGCTACTATACCCATAGGGGGGTCTGCTCCTGAGGCCCTGTAAGCTTCACTGATAGCCATTCTGAGCCACCTGCCAATAGTGCGTTTGGAGGCCCCGTAACCTTTACTTATGTCCCACAAATGCATAAAGAATTGGATTTCCTGAAATCCTTTGTTATCTCTAAATATCTGAACACCTCACATCAAGGCTACAAAACTCTTTAGGGCAAGACAGGGTGGGACAAAGGTCAGTAGAATTATCTCCTGAGACATGTGGAAGGTCGAAGATACTTTTGGCAAGAACCCCGGATCAGTCCTTGAACCCTTGACAGTTTATTTCAGATAGAATTGTTTTAACGATGGATAAGGCCTGCAGCTCGCTGACCCTCCTTGCTGAGGTGACCACTAACAGAGCTAACTTAAGCGACCACAATTTGTGGTTTCCGCCGGCAGTTCAAAGGGGCTTTTAGTCAACCCTTGCAGGACCACTGATAAGTCCCATTTAGGGAACTTCCTAACTGGCATCGGCCTCATCCTAGCCAGTGCTTTGAAAAACCTTGATAAAGGATCCAGAGATAAACATCTAAGAAAACTGGCAAGGCCACTACCTGAACCTTCAAGGTACCGGTTGCCAGACCTTTATCCAACCAGTCTTGTAAAAATTCTAAAACTGAAAATTTCTCCTGAGGGGCACAATTCTTTTCATTGCACCAAGAGTTAGAACCCTTCCATATCTTAAAATAGATTGCCTTTGTGACTTTCTTCCTGCTGTCTAGCAAGGTAGACATCAACCTGTCTGACAACCCCTTCTCAAGATCTGCTCTTCAGTAACCAAACTGCTAATCTGAGATGACCCATTTTGGGATGAAGGGGCCCTTGACCCAGATCTCTTCGGGGCCAGAGCCTCTGCCATAATCTTTGTGAAGATCTTTGGCGATGATGACAGACTGAAGGGGAGTGCTCTGAATTGAAAATGAGACCACTCCCTTCATGTTGACCAACTGCAGGTACTTTTGAGATGTAGTTGCTATGGGGACGTGTAGGTACACGTCCCAGAGATCTATTGAGGTCAGAAAACATCCTACTGGAAGAAGCTTTCTGACTGAAAAGATAGTATCCATCCGAAATTTTGTATCAGATGGACTTTCAAGTTTATCAGAAATTCCCTGATGGTTTTTTTATTAGAAATCTGTGCGAACGTCCCTGTCCCTCCTCTTTGAGGCACTGGTATGAACACTTTCTGTTGCAGAAATTCTTCGTGAAGTGTCATGTCTAAGGACTTTTCCTAGTCTTTGGGGACTTGTGTCACATAGAATCTGGATGGTGGAGGTTCCAAGAATTCCAGTGCGTATCCCTCTGCAATAGTTTTGAGGATAAACGCACTGGTTGTGTCTCCCACTGTGGAAGGATAGCCTGTAGTGGCCCCCCCACAGTTGACAGATCATCACTGGTTCTTTTCTGGCTGACCAGGGGAACAAAAAAGCACTCCTGTTCTACCCTGCACTCAGATCTCCAAGGCTTCTTTTGCCCCGACTCTTTGGTGTCCCAGGTTTGTTGAAAAGGACGAAACCTTTTTCATCTGGGGCACAATCTCTTTGTCGGGAAAGCTTTTTTTCCTGACCACTGTTCTATCCAGCACAGCATCAAGGTTTGGGCCAGACACTAAATCCCCTTCAAAAAGGGAAGGCCACACAGCTTTGCTTTGGAGGCTGAATCGCCCTTCCAAGTTTTTACCCATAAGGCCCTTTGTGCTGAATTAATGCAGAGGACCTCACGGTTATCCTTATGGATTCTGAAGAGTCTGCTAGGTTACCCACCGCTTTCATTAATGCTGGCAAAGTGTCCAACAAATCCTTAAGAGGTACCTGCCTTGATGTGGCCCTCTAGTTGCTCCAGCCAATGGTTTCTGGCTACCACTATCGATGCCATTGCTGGTTTGAGATTGATCAGTCGAGTCCCAAGCTTTTTTCAGCAATGAGTGCACCCGCTTATCCATAGACTCTTTCAAGATCCCCATGTCCTCAAACGCTAGGTCTGTTACGCGACACTTGTGAGAATGCCACGTCCAGTTTTGGCCTCTTATTCCAAAAGTGTGCAACATCCTCGTCAAAAGGAAATCTCCTTTTAAGAGATCTGGAGAAAAAAAAAGTACCCTCTCTGGGTCCTTCCATTCTCTTTTGATGGCTTCGGTCAAAAAACGTTATGTAGCGGGAATACCTGGTGTTTTACCTCGTCCATCCCTTCATACATCTTGTCATGAAGGGATAGCTGGGCTTTGTCTTCCTTCATTTTAAGAGTAGCAAGGATGATCTTTGATAACTCATCCACCTCCAAGGAGGACTTGTACCAGAAGGCAGATCCCTGCTTTTCCTCTTCTGATTTTGAGGAAGCACTACCTTCCTCCTCGTCAGAATCGCTAAACATCTTTTGAGGTGGATGCATGAGAACTGGACGGGGAACTTCCTCTGGGTTGCTGAGGTATCGGACACTTGTCCAAAGAGGAATGGAAAGATTGAAACGTGTCTTCCAATTCTTTCCTAAAGAATGTCAGCATCTCGCTAGGCTGAGTAGGAGGCAATGTTGCCACCGTCTCCTCCCTCACCAACTCCGCTACACAGTCCTTGCACCATGGTTTGGTCCAAGAATCCTTAAGTGTAGTTTTACATGAAGCACCTTTGTTCTTGGGGGAAGGAGAGATGTTTTAACTTTGCTTGACATTTAGTCTGAAAAACACCAACACCAAACACAATCAAGTAACTATGATCTGGTCTACAATCTAGCAGACCTACATCAACTTTAAACAGTGACACTCAACCCCAGTCCACTGTATTCCCACATAACCCCCAGAACCTCCTCTGGGGGTAGTGGTGCAGGCCCCTACCCCCCCACCCCCAGGAGAGAAGAAGGAGGGAACATTGCCCAAATGTAATTTTTTTTAGAGGCCTCTGCCTCTCCTACCTGGGCCTGGCCGGTGCTTGTGGCTCCTGCTACTACTGCTGGTCCTTCTGTCCCCATAATGCAGAGTGCACAGTGGGTGTCCGCAAGCTCTTTTTTTAATTTCCTTCCCATTCCAGTGGCCAGAACCGGAAGCCGCGTGCACAGCCGGAAGTCCTGCCCTACAGGAAATGTTGCGCCATCCTCTGGACTTGGAACCAACACTGCTGAAGCCTCAGGACCCACCATGCTGCCTTACCAGGCTGATGTGGCCCTGAGACCCACCAGTGTCGTCCGGTCTAAGAGTGGGACCCCTGCCGGCCTCTGCCCTCGCCGGGCTCGAAAGGGAGGACACCGGAGCCCCCTCCCACCCCTTGCCCTTACCATCCAAACCATACCTGGTAAGCCTCCAAACCCCCTCCACCTGGAGAGAGCGCAGCCCACCCTTGGTCCCCTGCAGCACTTCAACCATGGCTGGAGGAAACAAAACAACTGAGGTCAAGGTGGAAGAGGGCAGACTTTAAAGACTTCACTGCAGTGTTTCCTAGGAAGTGGGTGGAGCTGCGCTCTCTCCAGGTGCTGTCCTTAAAGATGAGGGAAGAAAAAAAAAAAGTCTTGCTAGCAGCATCTTTGGGGCAGCGCGGGAGCGCTGTATACACCACTCCTAAACTGCCCTGCCCATTGCAATGAACGACCAGCACTACCAAAGCGCTGCAACAAGGGCACTCTTAACCCCTTTTGGGGGGTTAAAAGCATCCCACTGGTGGCTACAATGCGCCGTTTTACCACTACCACCCCAGTGTGAATGTGCCCTTACTAAGACTGAAGAGTGCAAAATCTGCTGCAGATGTACATAGCCATTCAGCTTCTAACATCAGCTTGTTTAATTAAAGTGGATCTAAAGCTGATTCATGAAATGTGTGCTGGGCACAGATCTGTAGAGTATCTCTTCAACGCCCTGTGTCTCCTAGCTGTATTTTCCTCCATAGCTCTGTTATCAGCCTGATAAGTTGTCACAGGTTGGAGAATAGATGTGTATCAGAGGAGGTTGCTAAAAGACAGCAATTTCAGTGTTAATCAAGAGCCAAGCTAAGCACAGTGCTTTCTGTCTTTGCCTATAAGAGGGGGTGTTGTGCACCTTTCCTCCAATCCGCTGTCTTGGCTGTATGCCAATTATCCACTCCCAGGAGGTAACAGGAAAAGAAAAAGGTTACCACAATCTCCACTTTCTAAAGGATATATACAGCTGCAGACAGAATATATACGTGTAATACTTAAATAGGGAGCTTTGTATCATCTTTGTCGTCATCTGAGGCTGTTCACTTCAGATATATGGAGGGTTTACATCCACTTTAAGCTTTGACAATAAAACCTGGAAGCTGATTGGTTTCTATGCAGACCTGCACCAGATTTTAGTAAATCAGCTCCAAGGTGACTGGCTCAGTGTACAATCTCCTCCCCCTCCCCAATCCCAAATAAAAGATCCCTTCCTGTCGGTTATCCGAGTCCTACACCCGCTCACTTCCTGGGCACTTACCTTCCAGTCTTTGTCCACTGTTCTATAGTAGGGGTAGTTTTTCATTATGTGCATGTAGATGCCATTTAATGTGAGCTGCTTGTCTGGAGCCATGGTAATTGCTTGTAATATTAGCTGTGGATAAGTGTACGGGGGATTGGAGTTCTCCTGTCACGGAGAAGGAGATGAGTCAGTAATAATCAGGGTAGGCACAGCACTGGACAGGGAAACCAGAGAGAAAAGACGTTACCTTGGGGCTGTCTGCACCTGAAGCTTCATCATTCTCCAATTCCTGCTTGGGGATCAGGTCTGCAGGTATGACAGGGCCCATATTATACCCAGCACCACAGGTTCTAGAGGGGCAAGAGTTTTCAGCCCTGCATGGAGAAAGGAGAATTATTCCATTAGCAACTAAACATCACTGGATAATTGTAAACAATGATCTCCAATCAACTTTCTGTAGAGAAATAGAAAAGGGATCCATTTACACCTTTTTGCAGGAACACGCATTACAGTGCATTGGTGTGGTGCGGGCCATTCACTCTAAATTGTGTGAATGATGGAGTAAATGGGCCCTCAGATTGTAGTATGGGGAGAAATATAGAGAAATCTCACCACTGGACTTTGGTAGGGTCTCTGGGTTGTGTGTTAGCTGGGAAAAATCTGTTGCTTTTCCAATTGGCCGTACCTTAGACTATAGCCATTTACTTGAGTCCAGGCTGGCATTACAAACCACCTTCAGGTATTTGGGGATCCAGATTCATAAAGATATACCCACTTACAAATCTCTCGATGTTACCCCCATAGTCTCACACATGGAGACTAGGCTACGTACCTGGGCCTCCTTGCCACTCAATTTAATAGGTCGGGTGAACATTTTTAAAATGATATATTTACCAAAATTTTTATATGCACTTAGGGCTTCACCTGTATTTTTACCTAAAAGATTTTTCCGCAAACTAGATTCCATTTTATCTCAGTTCCTTTGGCAGGGGGGCGCAACCCCGTATAGCTAGGGCTTCTTTGCAGGCATCCAAACTTGACGGTGGATTGGCATGCGCGAACCTCTGGCTATACTTTATAGCATCACAGCTCACATACGTATATGACTGGTTCCAGGAACCACCTAGAGGTGCATCCGCTTCTCTAGTGTGCGCCTTTGTGGGGTCTAGGGCCTCCATGGTGGAAGCATTGCATGGCTCCATGCCTAGACATTGCTCAAGGGAGTCCCCTTTGGACATCTCTCGGCTGGCATGTGGGCAATGGGGTGTTGGGAGGGGCGGGGGTATCACCTAATGCCCCTTTGTGGCAGAATTCTAACTTCCCTGAGCTGCTGGGTCATCCGGACTCCAGCTGGTGGACTCATCTAGGTATCACCCGTGTTGCTCATGTCTTTCATAATAATGTTTTTGATACCTTTGAGGATCTGAAGACCAGGTGTGGGGTGGATAACAAGTTTTTCTTCAAATACCTGTTGTGTCATGCGATATGGGCGCAGCTGGGGGGATTAACGCGGGCGTTTTCAGAATTACCTCTGGAGAAACTATTCTCCCAGCCGGATATTACTAAATTTGTTACAACTATCTAGTCCCGCTTTCAGTCCGCTGGCTGTAGCCCTTTTCAAACAGCTTGGAAGAAGTGGGAGGTGCTGATCCCGGACTTGTCCGCGGAGATCTGGGACGAGGCCTCAGAGACATGCTTTCAAGATCTTATTGGTATGAACGATAGGTATACCCAATTTAAGTTTATACACCAATTACACTGTACTCCTGCTAAATTGGCACGTATGGGTTTTGCTGCTGCTGCCTCCTGTCCTAGGTGTGGTACAATGTATGCTGACTGTCTGCACATGTTCTGGTCCTGTCCTGTTTTGTCCCTATACTGGACTGCTATTTTTTCTTTTTTTGAATACACCCTGGATATACCCATTCCACAAACGCTGGAAGTTGGATTACTTGGGGTATTAAATGAACTGGTACATCGGACTCATGCTAGAATCTTGGTGCGTGTATTGTTGTTTTTTTGCCAGGAAACTGGTATTATTGAAATGGAAAGATGCCTCAGCTCCTGATGTGCAATTGTTTTACCGAATGGTAAATAAAGCCCTACCCATCTATAAACTTATTTACACGGGCAGAGCGTGTCCACAAAAGTTCTACAAGATTTGGCAACCTTGGCTTGACATCACGGACTCCTTATGGAAGGACACCCCGTTGTCCCAGCAGTAGTAAGCTGTGAACAGGAGGGCAACACTTGTGTAATTGTGCATTGGGGTTCGTGGGCAGCTGCGTGCCCCCCTGGGGGGCCCTTCTATATGGTGAGGTGGTGTGGAGGTGGGAGGAGGGTGAGGGCCTGAAGGATGTATGGTGTGTTTGTGTGTGAGTCTGAGTTGATGGGTATTTGATTGCTTCATGTTCATGTTAATTATCCTACAGCCTCCTGCGTTGGTCTGGCTGGATCCGCGGGATTGGTAATGGTTAACTTCCTCTGAACGCCCTCCCTAACAGGGTCAGGGGAAAATGTTATGGAAGCAATATTGTTGGCTGTGTTTGGCCATGGTTCGTTTATAATAATATATCTCTGTATACTGTATCACTTACGGTTATTGTAACACTTGATTGTCAAATTCAATAAAAATATACTTAAAAAAAAAAAAATCTCACCACTGTCTTTCACCTCCCCCCTTCCACCACAGTGGCAAGAGTTTCCCACAACAGTTTGGTTTATTTTCCCATGCAGTAGTTTGTGTCTCTGCCCCTCCCACAAAGGGAGATTTCCCACACTAACTTGGTCTCCAAGCCTCCCACAATGGAGATTTACACAATTAAAGGGTAACTCCAATTTTGTTGAGGAAAAAATGAACTGCTACACAAGTCATTGTAATTGAAGGTTTTTAAAAACATGGCATTTCCTTTTTAATCTGCTGCCACCGTACTTTTCTGTAAAATGCAATATGGCCACCTGGAGGCGGTCTGTAGACAGACTGTATACAGAGCACCCCCAGATACATCATTTCCTGTTTGCGCGATTGACTCACTGATTTTTCCAGAAGTCTGCACAAAGATGCCAGATTTTGAGCACCCCCTGCAATGAAATCATAAGTTTTGGTGAGATACTCCTAGAGCCAGTTTTCACACAGGAAGGATCCATTTTGCTCAGCAGAAGATCTGTCTGCGGATCCCCTGCTGACCAGAGCAGGCCGATGACAGGTCCATGTCTGCTCAGTTAATGCAGAGCGGACACAGACTGAGCCCACTCTGCTCTATGGGTGATAATGTGTAAACAGACCAGCCGTTTACACCCAAGTGTACATATTCGTCAGCACACTGTGGATCCTTGTCCAAAGTATTCTTTAGTGAAGAGATCACATCACAGAAAAGTGCAATGTTTCGATGTCACGCAGGGCCCCTTCGTCAGCTGTTTACACCCAACTACCTCCGATCACAGAGAAGGACGGATCCTCTGTTTATGGACCAAACCAGGTCTGAGGTAGTTGGCTGTAAAACAGACACAAGTCCATAGCCACTTGCCGACCAAGACTTTTCTGGCACAAGTTTAAATCAGTATGCTAGAAAAAAAAATACTTAAAACCTTCAAACATTTTGTTTTTATTTAGCAGAGGCACAGAAAAATAAAATGGCGATCGCTGCCATTACATCCCCTCCTGCTGCCTCTGAAAGTGATCCAGCAGCTAATTAGCCACTTGGACTGCTTTCATGAAAAAGCCAATTGCCAGCTAGGAAAAAACCCAAACCGGGGTAAGGGCTGAATGCTTTAGCCATAATCCCAGTAAACCACTATGTGTGTATATATATTTATTTACAATATATATATATATATATATATATATATATATATATATATACACACACACACATATACACATATATATTACACACATATATATATATATACACACACATATATATATATACACACACACACACACACACACACACACACACTGTGGTCGGCAAGTGGCTAGGGATACATGGACCATCCGATCAGGGCCACCTGAATAACTGACAGGCGGACCTGAATGGATCACCCATGTGAAAGGAGCTCAAGAGGAAATCATGTCTAAAGGGATGCAGACCCCCTGACGCCTTCCTCAGAGCCATGCAGGTGCAGCAGCTGATAATTATAAAATCACTCCCATTAGATTCACTCTACACAGACAGCCATTTCTTTAGAACAAAAAGGCAGGAATCTGCAACAAGTTTGTTAAAATTCCTGCAATTTACAGATCACCCAGAGAAGAGTTTTTTCCCCTCAACAAAAGTGGAGTTAAGCCTCGTACACACGGGACGACGATCGTACGTACGATCGTCTCAAATCGTATGTTGGCTGTTGTATCTAGCATACTGACTGCACTACACGATCGTTCGACCAAAGAAAGATCGTTCAGGTGCATGTAATTAGCATCCGGCCATTCCGGACTTCTGAGCATGCGTGTTTTGCACAATACAACTTGTACTAACTTCTATGTACACACGATACAACGGTCATATGACCGCTTGTTGGTACGACCAAGTTTTCTAGTTTGCTCATACAACTCCCGTTGCACGACCGTCGTATGTCGGCTGTTCTAATCACACATACGATCAATCGATTTCGCATACCACGGTCGTTCGTACGACCTGTTGTATACGATCGTCCTCCCGTGTGTACGAGGCTTTACTCTTCAAATGTGAATATTCCCCCACCCACAAGGCCATAATGAAAAAGGTTTCACATACTGTACATCTGGCCTTCCAAATCAGTTTATTCTGCTAAGGAAGGAGGTGCCCACCATCTTCATGGGTGATCACAGCACCTGTCAGGTGAGATCACACTGCCCCACACAGGCGATCAGAGAGCTTGGGGGAGACAATTTTACCCACTCCAAGGATCTCATCCCATTCCTCACCGGCCACTTCACCAATATCTCGTGCCCAGCGATCTTTCAATTGGTAAGCATGTTTGGTGGCCGAGGGAGTCAGGAGGAGCTCATATAGGAGAGATATCAGTACTCTGTAATTATTGCGACGGGATCAAGAGTTTCTAGAATGGGGATAGCCTCGGAAAATTGAGTAGTGAGAGCGTGCCGAAGTTGGAGGTAGCGAAACAGCATATAGTTGGGCAAGCCAAATTCTGCCTTGAGCTCGTGTAATGGACGCACCCCGCCGTTCGCAATGACATGTGATAGGTAAATGACGCCCCTGTCGATCCAGAGAGCCTACTCCGGGATCATTTGGAGTTCCGGCAGCCGCGGATTTCCCAGAGGGGCGTGTGAGAATGAAATGGTGGGACCCTGATAATTTGCATGCAAGTTGCCAAATTTTGCAATGATGGAACAGCATGCAAGTCTCACCGCCCCCCCGAGCCAGGCCGCGAACAACGCGAAACAGAAACTGAAGGGGCTGTCCCGCCAGGCGGGAACATATCAGTGTGGAGTATCTAGCCTTGTCTTCCCGATGTAGGTGATAGAAGTGAGACAACTGAGAAGCCACATAGTACATAGGGAGATCCGGGAAAGCCGCACCACACAGGCTAGTGGGGCATTTCAGGGTCCGCCAGGAAAGCTTATGTCGGGATGTCCCCCAGACAAAAGTATTTATTATGGATTCCATGGCCTTAAGGTGGCGGAGCGGGATATACACAGGCGCATGCCAAAAAACAAAGAAGTTTAGGGAGGAGTATCATTTTAACTAAGTTGATACGGCCCTTGATGCCCAGTGGATGTCTAGACCATACCTGTGTTTTGGATTTCAGTATTGTATATAGGGGTTCAAGGTTCAGGTTAATATAGTCCGGCAGGCAGCGGGATACCTGTATCCCCAGATATCTAAGTTGGCTTACTCTGACTAAGGGAAGGGCAGCTTGCCTAGCGGTAGGGGCCTCAGGGTCCAGAGGAAGAATATGGGACTTGGCCCAGTTGATTTGGAGGCCAGGATAGGCCTAGAGAGGGACCAGAGTCTTCTAAATAAAGGAGCATATCATCCGCATATAGACTTATGGTCTCGAAAACCGAGTCCTTGCGGAGGCCGTTAATGTCGGGATTGGACCTAATAGCAATTGCCAATGGCTCTACCGCAAGAGCGTAAAGTAGGGGAGATCGGGGGCAACCCTGGCGAGTACTCCTGAAGAGGGGAAATGAGTCTGAGAGCCTGCCATTCACTCATATTCTGGCCATAGGAGCCTGGTATAGAAGCTGGATCCACCTGACAAATCTGGGGCCAATGCCGAACCTCCGGAGGCACCCCCACAAATAGCCCCACTCCACCGAATCGAACACCTTAGCGGTATCCAGGCTAACAATGACCCTGGTGCCTGCATTGTCATGGGTGGACTGGAGATTCACGAAGAGCCTCCGGAGGTTAAAGGCGGTGTTCTTTTGGGGCATGAACCCGATCTGGTCATTGTGGATCAGGCTCGAGATAACCTTGTTGAGTCTTAGAGCCAAGACTTTAGTGAGGATTTTTACGTCTAGCTGCAGGAGGGATATGAGGCGATAAGACTCAGGCTGAGTGGGGTCTTTGCCTGGCTTGGGTATGAGGACTATAAGAGCCTCACCCAAACTGGCGGGAAGGGTATCAGAGTCGAACATAGACTTGTATAGCTCTCGCAGCCTAGGGACCAAGACCTCCCTAAACTGGGTGTAGAACTCCAGGGGCAGCCTGTCGGAACCAGGGGCCTTTGACGGGGGGGCGAAGGGCAAGGGCCTTGTCAATGCAGTCTAGCATTGCGACCTGTGAGGGTGTCAGAGACGGGAACTCTACACCCTGTAGGAAAGCAGTCAGCTCCTCAGTAGTATGGTGAGTGTTGGATGAGTATAGTTCTGCATAGAATGTCCGGAATTCTCCGGCCACCAGGCCTGGATCCGAGACACAATCTCCAGACGCAGTACGGAGAGTGACCACCACAGGGGGTTCGTGATCTAAATGGGCGAGGTAGTCTAACAGTTTGCCGGCCCTTTCACCGTGCTCAAAAATGTTTTGCTTGCTGAAGAAAAGGTTTTTTTAGCTTTTTCAAAGTGGAGCTGATTTAGGAGTCTGCTCTGTATTCTACGAGGGAGGAGTTAGGCGGTGAGGGGTCTGCCAAGAAAGTGTGCTCCAGGGAGTGTAGGTGCTCCTCCGCCTGCTGAATAACAGCTTTAGATGTGGCCTTGTGTCTATTAATGCGTGTGGAAAGTATCATGCGGGCATGCACTTTAAAGGCCTCCCATACTATCCCCGTAGGTGCCGTTTCACTGTTGATGCGAAAAAAATAGACCCATTCTCTCTGAATCTCCTCCATGCCCATCAAGGTTTTTAGCCAAAAGGGATTCAATCGCCAAACATGAGAGGCAGGGGCAGTAGGCACACGGAGGATGACTCAGCAGGGAGAATGGTCGGATAACATCTGAGTCCCATAACCCACCTCAATTAAGTCTGGTAGGAGAGTGGGGGTTAGAAAAATATAATCTATTCGGGACATGGCCGAATGGGCTGGGGTGTAGCATGAATATGCAATGGAGGTGGGGTATCTGTAGCACCAGGCGTCAGTCAAAGCGAATTCCGCCATAAACCTACCAAATCTAGTTATGGGTAAACGAGGCGTATCCAGGGTGGAGCACTGCAGTTTATCAAGTGTGGGGTCAACAATTGCGTTGAAATCCCCCAGCCAGATGGCCGCAACTGTTGGGTACTGAGTCATGAATGCTATCCCTTCACATAAGGCCGCAAACTGAAAGGGACGGGGAATGTAAAAGGCCATAATGAGGAGCTCCAACCCATCAACCGTGGCATGTAAAAAGACAAACCGGCCCTGAGGATCCAAACGCATTGAGTGTAGCCTAAACTGAACCACCTTGGCGATCAGGATAGCGACCCCACGGGAGTTAGAGGAGTTAGAGGTGTATGGGGCCAGGTACGTCCACCCAATCCAGGGTCGCTTGAGGGCCAGTTGCATGTGACCAGTGACATGCGTCTCAACCAATATGAAGACGTCAGGTCTAAGGGACTTGAGGTGAGTAAGGATAGCTACATGTTGGCCTGTAGGCCCCTGACGTTCCAAGTGAGAAATTTTAAAGTAGCCATAGGGGGTCCAAGATTACTCGGCGGCGGTCGGATCAGCAGGAGGTCGGCAGCACAGTAAAACAACATCATATGACATAAGTTGTTCATAAGGAGACATACGTAAAATAAAGATATCAAGCCAGGGAGATAATAGTACATAAGAGGCACAAGTGTATGCACAGAAGTCAACTTAGGTGTAAATAGAAGATGCATAGCAAAGTAATGGGGTAGTAAGCAGTCCATATCATAAAGCATAAGATACATTTGCATAACCAATTTCTGAGAGCGTGTAAAAATTATGTTCACACAAAAACCATGAAAAAATAGAAGCCAACAAAAACAAAGGCCTCCATGACTCTGGACCAGCATGGGGCAGCCATCCTCCCTCAGACGAATGTTGACAAAGGGGCTGATGCAGGCCAGGGAAACAGTCTTAAAACAGTGACAGTGGTGATCCTTGTGGAATCGGGGATCCACGCAGCGTGGGGAGGAGGGGAGGGGGGGCGGCAAAACACTGCAGATGCATACAGTGGGGCAGGGATGACCCAACTCCTTTCAGCAGGTGGGGGTCAAGTGAAGTGTTTGAGGAGTAATAGTTTGTGGGGTACAAGATGGGTTTGCAAAAGAAGGGGGGAGGAAGCATGAAATTGTCTCAAGGACAAGGGCACGTGTGGTCCACTTTTTAGCGGGCCAAATATCTGGAAGTTGTCTATAAAAGGGAGTATATTGACCAGGAGCAACAGCAGGCAATGCCTAACTTACTGTTCAGGAGCTGTAAGGGCCGCAGCAGGAGGACGCCCTGATAGGAGGAATTCCAGTAGTCGGTGTAATAAGCTGTGGTTGGCGAGAAGTCCCCAGGAGCAGGGCGGCTCAAGCCTGAGCCGGATCATCAGGTCCCCGGTGCTCCAGCCAGGCATGAACCGCGGCAGGGTCCTCAAAGAAATGCGCCTTTCCATCTTTCACCACCCGGAGTCTCTCCAGGTACAGCATTGCATAAATCAGGTGCCAGGCCCTCAGCTGCCACTTGACATCAGAGAAATGTGCCCTTCTCCGTTGGACCTCAGCGGAGAAGTCCGGAAAACAGAGATGTGCCCACTTCAAAGGGGACGTTGCCCTTCGTCCTTCTAAGGCGCAGGATGGCATCCTGGTCGTGAAAATTTAGGAATTTAGCGATGAAGGTGCGAGGAGGTGTTCCAGGCGGGGGGGGGGATCTTCCAGCTAGGCGGTGCACCCGCTCTACCACGAAGGTGGCAGAGAAGGCCTCTCTGCCATAAGTATTGATAAGCAGGTTCTCCAGGAATTGCGGGGGGTCCGAGCCCTCCGCCCTCTCCGGCAGACCAACAAACCGCAGGTTGCACCGACGCAACCTGTTTTCCATGTTGTCCTGCTTTGACAGGACCGAGTGTAGCTGGTGTTGCAGCTGTTCTGTAGGTGTCTGCAGAGGTGGCACCGAGTCCTCCACCTGAGCAATGCGCTGCTCCGTCTCCGTGACCCGCTCGTGGACTTTGTGGAGATCTTGTCTGAGGAGGGAGATGTCCATTTTCACCTCTTCAATTTTGGAGGTCAGGGCCGTGCGGCAGAGAGTGATTGCCTCCAGCAGCCTATCTGTGTCCCTAGACACAGATCCTCTTCAGGGATATGCGAGACGCCATCTTGAGCGGCCTGATCCCGCTCCTCATGGCGATACTTGTCCAGCTTCGCCAGGGCTCCAGAGGTCTTCTTTGGCGGAGACATATCGGCAGGATAAAGGAGGGTCCTCTGTGGCAGTAGTTTGTGTGGTTTTAGGGATGGTATACCCCTTAGGATTGGCATAAACTGATAATTCTCAAGCGAAGCTCTCACTGTGCCCTCCCTACTCCATGCAGCTCCAGACCACGCCCCCACAATGCAGAATATTAAGCATGTGTGACACTCCATTAATAGGCCTATAAGCGTGTCATTTTTAGAAAGGATGTCCATTCTTACCTTGAGGAAAGGGGTCCCAAGAGTGTCCTGAAACACGCTACAGGCTGGGTCTATCCTCCAGGATACTTTGCCATGGGATCAGGGGACTTTGACAAAATACATTTTAGAAGAAAGCGTGTGACTGATGAACGTCTGAAAGAACACAGAAAATGAGAATTAGTTTAGAAAGAAACCTCTATTTGAAAAAACAAAAACCAAACCTCAGGGTACTTAAAGAAAAAATAAACCCCACTGCCATTTACATGATACTACACAATAGGAGTTGAAAACCTGGAGTGTGCAAAACCTGGTACAGCGCTGCATAGTAACCAATCAGCTTCCAGGTTTTATTGTCAATGCTTGAAGTTAGAAGCTGATTGGCTCCCATGTACAGTTGCACCAGATTTTGCACTCCACAGTTTTAGTAAATCCACCCCACTGGAACCCCAGGCTGAGGATCTGCAGATTCTAACCAAGTCACAACAATGATTTAAAAGCAAAGTTCCTTTTTATACCACTTTACACCCATCCAAAG
>BLSH010254258.1:89761-107489 GCA_018402905.1 Glandirana rugosa | reverse complement strand
AATAACATTATAGACTAGTCTAGTTATAGACGCTAGACTAGTCTATTTTTAGAACCCTAATCTAAGGGGGATGCTAATATATATCTGATCAGATCGCAGATATTGATCTGATCAGATATTACAATAATATCTAGCACCTACCTAATGTGCGTGCGTGCGTGTCAGAGTACCTCTCTAACTGACCCTGCCTGGCGTTTACACTGACCCTAACGCACACTAAAAGCTAACTGGGGTCACCGCCGGGTGATCAGGGGTTAAAACCTATAAAAGGTATATAAAATAATATACAGCGGGTAATCTGATTGAAAAAAAAAACTATATATCTGGCTAGCGTCACCCGTGGCACTTATACGGTGATCACAGGTGACAGGGGGCAATCAAGGGGTTAAAAACTTTATTGGGGGGGGCAGGGGGGGTTTTTTCACCTAACTAGGCCTAGTACTAACCTAACACTGATTTAGTGTCACAAGGGTCACAAGTACAGCGATCGCTAAAAATCAGATCGCTGCACTATGTGATACTGTGACAGGGGGTGACAGGGAGTGAAAGGGTTAACTGGGGGGCGATCAGGGGGTGATCAAGGGGTTAAATGTGACTATGTGACCTGGTGTCAGTGTGGTGATTGTGCAACTCACTTTTCTGATGCTTCTTCTTCCTCTCTGAAACCGAAAACGGCTTCAGGGAGGAAGGGGAGCTAACTTCCTCTGCCTCTGTTTACATTTACAGAGGCAGAGGAACATTTCATTGGCAGGGGCGATCTACAGGGCCAGGCCAAAAATCATTGGCCTGGCCCTGTATATTGAAAGGCCCTGTATCGAATGCCTTTGCAGCGCCGGCGCCTAGGGGGCGCGCGTGCGCACACGGCTCGTGATCGCGGCCGCCATCATATGACGGCGATTTGCGTTACAGAGCCACCTTGTCGCCGTCAAATGCCGATCGGCGGTCGGCAAGTGTTAAAATTGACATTGTTGATGTTTCCAGTGCATCAAAATATGTCAAATGGATGTTAAACCTCTATCATGGGGGATGGAGCTTTACAGTGCTTTAACATCAATTGCAACTAATAATGCAGACTCAGCAATATGAAGACCATCCAAAACCTGGAGAAGGTGAATAGCATCCTGAACAGCTGGGGAGGCTGACCACATGAGGCCTAAGAAAATCATCAATAAATTTACTCAGGTTTTCTGTTATAGAGCAATTGCCAGATATAATTAGTCATCCGGGAGGATGGTGTAGGTCTTTATGTAATTTTGGGAGAGCATAAAATATAGGTATACATGTATGCTCAGTTGTAATATATTCCCAATCTGATTTTGAGATGCTGCCCAATGAGTATGCCGAGTCTACTAATGAACAAAATTCTTTGTTAAATTTAGCTATAATAGTATTGGCTATGGGACGGTACTCCAACAATTAGAAGAGCCTTCGTAATTTTTGTACCTAAATGTTTTTATCTTATATAAGCTTTGTTCGTTTTTACTAAATGAGTGAACTATTGCTGTATACAAATTTATTGCTGTTAGTCTCACCCATGGAGTTTTTTTCTATTGCCTATATAGTGGAATGTTGGCAACCAAAAATTTCTGCTAAAAATTCTCTTACTTCAAACACATAGCTCCATCTCTTGGTTCTCTCTGAATGCAGAAAATACTTTGTATTTACACAGTTTATTTTATATGTAGATTAAAGGGGGGACATTTAAATGGCATATGATGTCAGTTGAAGTAATCTTATTATCCTTTAGTTAACTCTAATCAGCCCTATATAACTTTACAATGCTTTGTACCAGAGACATAATTTTAGTGTCCTTATATTATTATTATTAATATTATAGAAAAATTTATATTTTTCCACTATGATAACACTATTTTTAAAACCAATACTTGGAATCAATGTGGACAAAATGGAATTTTTGTACTTAGCATATATTCTGTTTCTCAAAGTCCATTGAGGGACACTGGAAGTAATTCTGCAACCACGGGTATAGCACTGCCCTCAGAAGGAAAGGACATTAGGCATATGAAAAATTGAAGGCCTATCTAGGGCATATAACCCCTCCTACACCTGCCATACACTAGTCTCAGCATGAGGTGCAAACACAATACAGCATAGAGGGGCAGGATCTGTGTCCCTCAATGGGCACTCTCAATTGTGATTGTGCTGCACCTTTTCCATGATTTCCATAATATTACACTGTATAGTATGTTCTATGCCATCACTCCTGCCTGTTGGAAATGCAGCATGGACTCGGGCACGTTTCTGCACATCTTTTGGACTTACCCATGCATTCACCCCCTCTGGCTAGATGTCTGCACCCTGATTCAGAAACTCATGGATCTTTTTTCGAGCGGCACCCAGACGCTTGCCTACTACACCTTTGCTTGCCCTCCAAGCGTAAATATCACCACTCACTGGTGCGACTTCCCAGCACAGTGGAAACCCTTCTCTCCCCTACAGTATACCATTGGATCAGGACTGTAAATTATATTATGCACATGGAGGAACAAACAGCCTCTCTAAAAAGCAGGAAGCCTGCTTTCACAAAACACATTTTTAATAGGACCAAATTCACCTTCTCCATGAAATACCAAGAGCTTTTTGAGTCTAACAATACTTAGGCAGAGATACTGTGACCTGGGATAGCCCACTAACCATCTCACCCTAACTCTCTTTATTTTCTCTTCTCCTTCTTCACCTCTTTTCTCCACTTTCTCACTTTACTATTTTTTTCCTCCTCTGTTGCTTGGAAAATGTAAACATTTCTGTGGGGCGTTGGTTTCAACCCACCCATATCATCAAAGCCACATATATTTCCCATAAATCTTCTGGTGACTTTGCTGTTTATGATCCTATTCTGAGCATATTTCTAGATTGCATATTAGTTTTCATTAGGGATGTTGTTCATTCTACTGTAACTCTCCGTATTGTACTCTGATCACTGCCTCTGGACTTGTTTGTTTGATCTGGCTTATGGCCCTGTTTATTATGTATCTTTAAAGAATTAAAAAAAAAAATCGGGAACCTTTTAAAGCATTAATAAGAATATTGGAGTTGACTTTACTGGACTTCGTAACAGTTTTGTTTGTAGAACAGAAAAGGCCTTTAGTCATTTTCATATAGAACTTTTATATTTTAATAGTAGTAACAGTTTTGCACACTCTCCATTTCTTAAAAAAGCTAGATCGGATGCCCTATTTTTTTCTTATTTTACAAATATTCTTTGTAACAGGCCTAGCAACTGAAGGCACTTAGTAAGAACCTATAAATTATGCATGTGATGTATGTAAACTTGCAAACAAACCATATAAATCAGAAACCATAACACATTTAATGTATTCTCTAAAAGACACCCTGCATATACTCCATATATTGTAATTTTGTAAAGCAAAATCCTTTCATTTTTTCTGTCTTTCCTAATTACATTTGTCGCCCAAATATGCATGATATAAAGTAGTTGTTCTTTTAAGAAATGGTTCAACAGTCTCCAAAAATAATTGGAATGGTAAAACTAATCCAGAATAAGAATATTAAATCAGTAATACAATAAATGGTAATGAACTTGTATAATGTAACAGAGTTTCAGACTTATAAATTAAAAAACTTGTTGTACAGTGTAAAATATGCAAAGAGAAATACAGGGGCTGCTTTCTAAACACTTGTTGATTGTCATGTTCATCCAATGTGTAATATTTTTTAAAGGCATGTAAAATCAGAGTGAAGTCAAGGTCACTGTACGCCATAGTTGTTGTGACTTCATGGCATTGATTTACTAAAACTGGAGAGTGCAAATTCTAATTCAGCTGTGCATGGTAGCCAAACAGTTTACAACTTCAGCTTGTTCAATTAAGCAAAAAACTGGAAGCTCATTAGTTTCTATTCAGAGCTGCACTAGATTTTGCACTCTCCGGATTTAGTAAATCAACCCGTGTCCCAGTAACTACTGAATACAATCAAGCAACATGAATTTTAGAAAAGAAAAAAATGATAGCCTATATTATTCTCTCAGCATATATTTCCTCAGTCACTCAAGTAACAGTATGTTTATACTCCTTCATTACTAGCCCATTTTTTAGTTTTCAGTGCTTTCATAGTTTGACTGACAAATAATCAGATGAATTTTATATAATTCATAGATAGATAGAACTGGTGGTATATGATGGTATTCAACCACTTCCCAATGAGTGTGTGCATACATACAGCCTTACAGATGTGGGTATACTTTTGTGGGGCCTCGTATATCGGCTGCTGTGTTTGTGTTAAAACCAAGAGTTCTGTAAGCAATCAGAAATTGGGAGGCCTGGTTCCTTATCTCCTGATCATTGTGATAGCCTCTGATTGACTATTACAGTAATCAGTCACTGTGCAGAAGCACCAGTATTGTTTTCTCCTCTTAAATGGAAAAATGGATAAAAAGATACATTGTATTTTTTTCTTCTTGCTAGAAGAGAAACATGTAAACAAAGGAAAGTATGTGTAAAAACAAAACAAAAATAAAGATAAAATAGGTCGATCAGGGTTTGATTTAGGTCAGTGTTAGGGTTAAAGGGGTTGTAAAGGCATGCATTAAGATAAAGAACCTTTTGTGTGTAGCAGTCCCCCCCCCCCCCCAGCAACCCCTAATTACTTACATGAGTGCCATCTCTCTCCAGCAATGTCCACAAATGTCTAAGCCATCTGGGACACTCCTCTTGATTGGTTGAGATGCAGCAGCAGCGCCATTGGCTCCCGCGGCTGTAAATCGAGGTGCCCCATGGAAAGCTGTGGGCTGTGGAGGCAATCTATAGGAGGAAGAGGCCAGGAGCATCAAAGAGGGACCCGAGAAGAGGAGGATGCCCTGTGCAAAACCAACTGCATAGAGCAGGTAAGTATAACATGTTTGTTATTTAAAAACAAAAAAAGAACAAGACTTTACAATCACTTTAAGGCTGCATTCACAGCTAAGCGTATAATTTAGGGGTGGAGAGATGCTATTTGAACATCTTTATGGGCCTTTATGAGAGTTTTCGAGCATTTTTCTGCTCAAGTCAGGCGTTTCCATTGAAGTCTATGGGGCCAAAAACGCTTGTAATCTGCTAAAAAGAAGCTCATGTACTTTTTTGAGCTTCAGGCATTTTTCTTCAGGCGACAATACGATGATATGTGAAAAGGTACCATTGAAATTAATGGGATCTTGCTTGTTGGGCATTTTGGAACTTTTGAGATGAGCATTTTACAAGCTTTTTATGAGCTGAAAATGCTCAGGGGTGAATGGGGCCTAAGGTTAGAGTCACAGTTAGGGTCAAAGTTCACACTCAGAGTCAAAAGTAAGGGTCAAAGGTCAGTGCAATTGAGATTGGATTTAACCACTTCCACACTGTGCACAGTATATTTACTGCAGCAGTGTGGACGTGTCCAGCGTATCGCCGTAAATAGATGGCGATTTGCGGAGTGGCAGCTAGGAGGCGCGCGCGAGCCGCCGTCGGCGCGTGCGCACCCGCCATACTCCGGAGAAGTGTGCCCGCAGCTCGGGCAGACCCGATGTCCGCCGGTGAGCCGCGATGAGTTGCCACAGCAAAAGAATGGGGAACCGCCGATGTAAACACGGCGGTTCCCCGCTCTGTCAGTGGGGACATAAGAGATCTACTGATCCCTGTCACTGGGATCAGTTAGATCTCTTATGCCCATAGCAGTCCAGCCCCCCCCCCACAGTTAGAACACATGCAGGGAACACAGTTAACCCCTAGGTCTCCTCCTACAGGTTAACCCGTTCATTGCAAATTACATTTATACAGGATTCAGTGGACATTTAAATTTCTGATCGCTGTATAAATGTCATTGGTCCCAAAAAAGTGTCAAAAATGTCCGACATGTCCGCCACAATATCACAGTCCCGATAAAAATCGCAGATCACTGCCATTACTAGTAACAAATAAAAAAAATAAAAACCTCAGAAATGAATTCTCATCATCCGTAAACGTGGCAACTTTTGCGCAAAGCAATCAATAAACGTTGATTGCGATTTTTTTTACCAAAAATATGAGTAAGAATATAAATCGGCCAAAACTGATGAAAAAAATGTTTTTTCATGTATTTTGTTGGATCTGTATTTTAGCAAAAAGTAAGAAATTTGTCGCTCTTTTTTTGTTTATAGTGGCGATCAGAAATGATGCAGAGGTGATCAAATACCACCATAAGAAAGCTCTATTTGTGGGAAAAAAGGGACGCAAATTTAATTTCGGTACAATGCCGCATGACCGCGCAATTGCCAGTTAAAGCGACGCAGTGCCGAATCGCAAAAAGTGCTCTGGTCCTAACATGGGAAATCCTTCCGGGGCTGAAGGGGTGAAAAAGCCTTTTTTAAATTTAGTATCAGTGTCAGCAAGCTCCATTCGCTAAGGCTGGTTTAGCGTTTCTCGCATCCAATTTACAATAGCAGGAGATTTTGACCGACTCTCTATGGAGCCAATTCACATATCTCCGCAGCAGGTCCGATGCGTTTTGCACAAAAACGCTGTGCATCTTTTGCACCATTTCAGGTCCGAATTCAGCCCAAAATTCAGGCTGAAATCAGACCTGAAACGGTGAACCACGATGCGCCGGACCCTTGTTGTGTGCCGCTGCATGTTCTAGTGTGAACCCAGCCTAAAACATATTGCATGGGGTACTTGAGTCACATGACTAATTTTTCCCAAATATCGCAAGCGATATTGAAAATGTGATTTTACTATCCCTATCTGTGGTAGTTGCCTCAAAATGCAAAAACACTTGGTAAATACCGCATAAACAGCATTAAAATCAATTCACTAAAGGAAATAAATACTGTAAATGCATGCATTAAATAATGTGGTTCAGGCATGCGATACTGAAGAAATGTAAAACTATAATAGCCAATTTGGAGTAGTCTCCAACTTTTTTGGATCACTAGTCTCTCAACTGTAATGCATTTTCTCCTGTCATATTGCTAGATCTAGATTTTCAGATTTTTCTGTGTATATACAATATAAGCTTATACATAATTTGCTGCATAAATCACTCTTAACATAATACAATGTACATGCACATCACAATGGTTTGATCCCTTGGTTGAACATATGTCATATGTAGTGGGAATACTTTAAGTTTTCGCAAATATGGTTTGAGAAATCTATGGTAATGACCTCCCCACCCCAAAGCACCTCCCATGTTGAGGGCATGTGGTCTGGTATGGTTCAGGAGGGGGGGTGCTTGCTCACCCCCCTACTTTCCTGGCCTGCCAGGCTGCGTACTCAGATAAGGGTCTGGTATGGATTTTGGGGGGACTGCACACCATTTTTTAAATTACATTTTGGCATGGGATTCCCCTTAAGATCCATACCAGACCCAAAGGGGAGACCCCACTTAATTTTTCTAATTTTTTTTGTTGTATTGTCGGCAATGGCTTTTAGCCGCGAGGCAGTTTAAAGCAGTTGTATACTCATTTTTTCCTACAAGTAAGCCTATAATATGGCTTGCCTGTAGGTAAAATGAATATTCACCTTGCATGCAGCCACTTACGTCAGCGGCACATGCGCAGTGAAGGTCCGGCGAAGGTCCACGTGGGAGTGACGTCATCGCGGCTCCGGCCACTCACAGTGTCGGAGCCTGCAACCTCAGAAGAAATGGCGAGGCAACATGTGAGCCTCCTCAGCAATGACTGGGATGGACTGCGGGGGCCTCATTCTAAGGTAAGTATTTCATAATGTACTAGTATGCGATGCATGATTAAAATCACTGCTGCTTTAAAGACTATCTTTTTTTAAAAAAATGTTTACATTGATACATGTCCCCTGGAGCAGTAACTGGACCCCATACCCTTTTTATGTCCAATAATTTGCATATAAGCCTTAAAAATGGGGACTTTTGATTTTTTATGTTTGGGTCCCATAGAGTTTAATAGAGTTTGCGGTTTGGGTCCAAAATTTTTCTCTGTTTGGGAGTTCTGGTGTGAACCGTTCTGGGGGAGGGGGTGTTCCACCCATCACTATTAACCCTTGGCCTACTGGGCACTTTCACCCCCCCCCCTGCCCAGGCCAATTTTCAGCTTTCAGCACTCTCACACTTTGAATGACAATTACTCAGTCATGCAAACTGTACCCATATGAAATTTGAGGGTCGCTTGATAATTCCATTCCCCCTTGCTCTCCCCAACTTTGAGAGTCCTCCACCACCCCTGACACTCTGGGTTCACTCATAGTGTTACTTTTCTCAACTGACCACACTCAGTGAAAGAGCCACACAAGGTTGAGAATTTAAAGTATTTACTAAAATCTCTGTTGCATTAAAGTAGAACTCCAATTTAAAACAGAAGTTGTACCACACAAGCAAATGGTTAATAGTTTACTTTAAAGTCACACACATGAATGTCTAGGTAACATAGAATACCCTTTGCCACCTTAACGAATACAAAGAACTAAATGTGTGCAACTCTCCTGTATTCGTTAACACTTGAATTATGAAGACTACTCTCTGTCTCCTCTAATTGAGTTTAATCAGGATACCTGTATGTTCACCTGTAAGTGTTGTAAAGAGGAATTAACTAACATAGATTAATAATAGATCGAGTTTTAGGCTAACCAAGGTGAATCAGTGAACTGTAGTAAATTAATACCACTCAATGGAAGCAGATAAATCAGTACCATGCAAAAGAATATAACCAAATTAGTATAACCTCTATGAACAATGCACTTGGCTAATACAATTCTATCTGCTCTAGGAAAATTCAGTAGGGCAAAATATAATGACCCTGCGTCCTGCAAAGTGGGGGGAAAGTAGCTGTAATTGTAGCAAGTCTTCAATTAAAGTTCAGTGTGTCTTCTGCCGGCTCTTTGTTTCAGTGTTATATATTTAAAGAATAGCTGTATCCACAGATCCTCTGATTATGGCACAAAAGCAAATAAACAACAACTGCAATGGATAGAAACCTTTACAGTGATCACTGACTTTATTATAAGCTTTCAACTAACAGCAATCCAGTGCCTTCAAGTGGTTATAATCCAGCTTCCTTATTCTGATGGTAATGCACCAGTAATTACTAACTACCTTTGTGAGGTATACTTTAAACAGATCAGTACTCTTATAGATGGGCTTAGGCCCGCTCACCCAACCAAACAACGACTGCAGACAAACAGTCCTGCTGCTCAGATGATGGTGAGTCTGGGGATGATGATACACTCCAGCTCTATGCTCCTGGATTGGTTTCCTCTCCGCTCCTCTCTGCAGCTCTCCCTGATCAATCACTACCGCTACTCACTGGATCTGGAACAAACTCAGTTGATGGTAGGACTGGTTCTGCAGATCATCAGCTAGAACACTGTGCAAGCAGCTCACTGGAACACTGTGACAATGCAACCCACTGGATGGATGCGTATAGGCCCCAATCCTGCTGTAAGGGCACCCAGAGTCCTTGCTGTTCAATCAAAATCCAAAGAGGCCACAACAAGCCCCTCCCTTTTCTTAAATAGCCTTTCCCATGAGGCACTGTTCCTCCCAGGAGCCTTCCTATGCAGCATAGCCCGATGGGAAACAAAGTCCTTCCACAGCAAACTCTGATAATAATCCTCACTAATACACTACTAGCCACAAGGCACTGCTCCCACTTGATTCCACTCTTCAGCTAACAGCTCAGCACTAGGGGAGCTCCCCACATATAACCCCAGGCACAAATGTCCTCAATGCCAGAGGTGTAGTGTTTCACTCCTGGCTATATTCTCCCCCCACTTAAAGTGTTTGCTCCCCAAATACTCAGATTTTTTTAACCTTAGGAAAAACATACAGTTAAATCTTAATTCTCATTTAAACTTAACAGATACTGACAAACATCTGGATTTTGCTGAAACCATCTATAAACATTCTCAATAAGTTCATAGTCAGTTTTCTAGCAGGCCAGGGCAATAGCCATTTCCCACCTAGCAGTGTCAGGAGTGACATGGAGAACACCCCTAGCCCAATTATTAGTAACAAGGGCTGGGATAGGGCCTGACCTCTGAATTATAGGTATCAGATGGCACTTTCTCCTAAAGCATCATTTGTCAGTCTTTGGGAAAGATGGATGTGTCTTCTGAGACGGATAGGAGAATTAGTTTCCGGTTGATGAATAATACTCCTCTCCTTTTTTTTTTTTTTCAAAACGAAGCTTTATTGAGTATATTATGATAATACAAGCATCCAGGTAACGAGGTATATCACGGAGGTATACAGAATAAGGAAGCAAGGATACAAACATACATTAACCTTACCCACCATTGTGGATCATATCTAAGATATCATTACTGAGTTGTTTAGTCGAACTGTTGGAGATTGGGAGTTAGACGTTACAGGCCGAGAAAGCAGACTCTAAGACCCTCGCGTCCAGCACGAGGGGGAAGAGGGGAGTGAGACGGCTGTTTTGTATTAGTAAGCAGGGGTACGAGGGTGGAGGGGGGACATGGGGTCTGGAAGGGGGGGGGGCAGTGAAGAGAGCGTTCCCAAGGTATGTATTTGACGTATCGGTGGAGAGGGTCCATATGTTTTGTTGGGGGTGTTTTGGAGATGTAGAGAGGGGTGGGCGTCTTCGCAGGGGTTGGCAAAGCCTATTATATGTGAAATCTTAGGGTCAAGTGAGTGGTTGTTGTAGGTTGAGGGCAGTTGATATGGGGGCGGGAGAGATTTAGCGCTAAAGGGTGCTTAAAGTTTGTTTATATGTGTCCGAGGATTGGAAGTGTGTCCAGCAAGTCCATCTTTTTGTGTATATTTTTGGGGTGTTGCGGGAAATGGCGATGAGTTCCTCCATTTCTGCCATTTTGTCGATTTGTTTGAACCATTCAGCCATGGATGGGATTTTAGTGGTGCCCCAGAACCTTGTTATGCAAAGCTTGGCGGCATTAATCATAGCCATCGCCAGGGATTTGTGGTAGGAGCGATCCGCGTCCACTTGGTGATGTAAGAGGTATTGTCCGGGTGTGAAGGCTAAGGAGTATGTGGTTGTGGCACAGACCAGATTGTGGACTTGTTTCTAAAAGGAGTGAATAGTGGGGCACTCCCACCAGATATGAAGAAGAGAGCCTTGAGCTTGGGAACACCGCCAGCATGTGTCTGGAATGTCCTTGTTGTATTTGTGTAGTATTGTCAGAGTGCGATACCAGCGTGAGGCTAATTTGAAATTGTTCTCCTGAATGGAGACATTTAGGGAACCCTTGTGGGTGTGGTGAAATATAGTGGTCCAATCTTCCTTGGAGAGGTTGATTTGGAGGGAGCGTGCCCAGGTTTCTTGAGTCCCACTGACACCTGAGGGAGTAGATTCCCAGAGCATGTTGTGTAGTAGGGAGATAACATGTCTTAACGGTTGCCCGTCCATGCATAAGGAGTCAAATGGAGTTGGGTCATTTGTCAGGTTTTTGTGGGGTTTTAGGCTAGAGATTAGGTGTTGAATTTGTGTGTAGCTGAAGGGGTCTAGATGTTTAGTCTCCAGGAGTGCGTTGATGTGGTTAAGGTCTCTTAGGGTCCTGTTTTCCATGAGGTGATGTAAGCGTAGGGCTGTTGGTGGTTGGTGTTTCCATAATGGATGGGAAGTCTGGCCGGGGGGGGGGAAGATTGGGTTTCAAAGGAGAGGGGTCAGGGGGCAAGGGTTGGCCGAGATCTTAAACTTTAGGTTTGCTTTATCGAAGGCGAGGATTGTTGGGCCTATTGTGGGATGAGACATGAGTTCAGGGGGCCGGTGGTTCTTACTCAGCCACGGAATTTGAGAAGTGAGAAGTAAGAGAGAAGGAATGTTCCAGCGCTATCCAGTCCTTAGTTTGGTGGTGTAAATACCAGTCAAGAATTCTTTGCAAGTGGCATGCCATGTAGTATAACTGTATGTCAGGTACGCCGATGCCCCCTTTGGGTTTAGGTTTTGTTAGTTGTAAGAGGCTTATTCTTGGGGTTTTGTGATTCTATATGAAATTTCTGAACATTTTTTTGACATAATCAAAGAAAGTTTTGGGTAAAAGGATGGGGATTGTCTGTAGGAGGTATAGGAGGCGGGGCAGTACATTCATTTTAATGATTGCTGCCCTGCCAAACCAGGTTTGGCTTTGTCCCAATGTTTCAAGTCTGTGGCAATGGCTTTGATTGTGGGAAGGAAATTAAGGTTGTAGAGGTTAGAGAGAGACTTCGGAACTTGAATGCCTAAGTATGTAATAGCCTCTGAGTTCCATTTGAAGGCAAAGGTGCGTTTGCATTGAGCGAGTAGATTGTCAGGTAGGGATATGTTTAATGCTTGTGATTTGGTGTAATTCATTTTGAAGTGTGAGATATACTGGAAGAGATTGAGGTCCGAAAGGAGGTTGGGTATAGAAATAAGGGGTTGGGAGAGGAATAAGAGGATGTCGTCTGCGTACGCGGCAATTTTGTATTGTTTTTTCTGGGTATCGATTCCATGGATATTTGTGTTGGCTCTGATCATGTTTAGGAAGGGCTGTAAGATGAGGACGAAAAGTAGGGGGGAAGGGGGCAGCCGTGCCGTGTGCTGTTGTGGATGGGGAAGGCGTCCGACAGGGTGCCGTTGGCGTGGACCTGGGCCTTGGGATTTGAGTATAGTGACATTATACTGTTTATCAATCTTTCTCCCAGGCCCAGTTTATTGAGGACCGTGTTGAGGTAGTCCCAGGCTACCCTGTCGAACGCCTTCTCGGCATCTAGGGAGAGGAGGAATCCCGGAATTTTGGATTTTGAAAGCCAGTGGTGTATGTTGATTGCCTTTAGAGTATTATCCCTGGCTTCTCTTCCAGGGATAAACCCCACCTGGTCATTGGCTATAACGGTGTTGAGGATTGGGAGGAGGTGGTTCGAGAGTATTTTGGTGTATATCTTTGTCTGTGTTTAACAGGGATATGGGTCTATAGCTTGATGGCCTTTCAACGTCTTTTCCGGGTTTGGGAATCAGGCAGATGTGGGCGTCTAGTAAATTTTGGGGAGAGACGTTGGGGGTGGCTAGGTGATTGAAGGAGTTAAGGAAGGGGGCTGCTAGAGGGTCCTGGAATGTCTTATAGTATGATAAACAGAAACCATCTGGGCCTGGGCTCTTGCTCTGTTTCATTTGTTTTAGGGCCATTAGGAATTCAGTTTTTGAGATAGGGCTGTCTAGTTCTTCCTTCTGTTCAGGTGAGATGGGTGTTGGACCGTGTTCCTATAGGAATTCAGAGATTATCTCGCTTCTGGACTTGGGATTTCTGTCTGGTTTAGGAACTTGGGGGAGATTGTAGAGATTTTTGTAGTATAGTGCAAATTGTTTCGCTATGTCTACATTACTGGACAATAGGTTGTTTTGGGGGTCGCGGATGGCTCTTATTGAGGCAGAGGCTTTTTTAGCTTGTAGTGCACGGGCTTGGAGTTTGCCCCTCTTGTTGCCATGTTCATAAAAAAGTTTGTGAGAGAGGGTGTAGCATCTTTGTATGTGTTTGAGCATTATCTCTCGTAATTCCTCTCTTGCCTCTTCGAGCCTTTCAAGAGTCTGTCTAGCTAGTGATGATTTGTGTGCGTTCTCTAGGGCCTTTATCCGGCTGAGGATTTCATCTGTTTACCCTCTTTGATGTTTGCGCTTCACTGCCGCCTTTTGGATCAACAGGCCCCTGCTGACACATTTGTGTGCCTCCCATTGTGATATGCGGGACACGTCAGGGGTGTCATTGGTTTGGAAGAAATGTTGTAGGTGCTCTGTGATGTCCGTGAGGGTGATTTGGTCTGTCAGTAGGGAGGGATCTAGTCTCCAGATGTTGTGGGATTTGATCTGTTCAGGGAGAGATAAGATTGTCGTTATTGGGTTGTGGTCCGATAGGAACTGAGGTTCAATGGAGGCTTTTGTGAGGAGAGGAAGGTAATTTTGCGATATAAATATATAGTCAAGTCTGGAGTATCTATTGTGAGGGGCAGAGTAGAAGGTGTAGTCTCTTGTGCGGGGGTGGAGGGTTCTCCAGGAGTTGTGAAGGGAGAGCATGTTTAATTGTGTTTTGATGCATTTGAGAGCTTTGAAAGTAATTGAGGAAGTACCCGAGGAGGTATCCTCCAGGGGGTTCAGGGCGACATAAAAGTCACCTCCCAGTAGGAGTATGCCCGACTGGAAGGAGGAGAGCTGGAGAGTTATGTTGTTAAAGAAGCTAGTTTGGGCAGTATTGGGGCTATAGATGCTTGCGATGGTTATGGGCCTATTCCAGAGTCTACCCTTAATGAAACAGTAACGCCCATTTGCATCTAAAAGGGAGTCTGAGACTTCAAGCGGGAGGTGTTTTGCTATGAGTATGGATGCTCCTTTAGTCTTGGCTAAGGGGTTTGAGGCGTGGAAGGTTGTGGGGTAGTCCCTATTTGTCAGCTTAGGTATGTGGTTTGTTTTAAAATATGTTTCTTGTAATAGTACTATATCTGCTCTGGCTTTTTTCAGATATAGCAAGAGCTGGGATCTCTTTTCGGGTGTGTTAAGGCCTTTGACGTTAAGGCAGAGGATTTTTAGTGTTGCCTTAGGAGAATGGGTGTTGTAGCGTTGCATGTTTAACGTTTTGTGTAGACGTGCAAGGGGTGGGGTGCTTCTCTTCAGGGGGATAGGGATGGGTATTTAGGGGAGGTAGGGGAAAGGGAGAAGGGAGTATGCTTTCACTGCATTAGGCTGTTTTGAATCTCGACTGGAGATGATGTGGGTAGGGATGTCTTTGAGGCGACGGTGAAGCTAGTCCTGCTAGTTCGCCGTGTGTACAGTTGCCATCTGAAGGTCAGCGCAAGTAAATGAATTGCGCTGTTGTAGGGGTGAAGAAGGGCCGATGTCGAAGGTTATCTGGTCGCTGGTGTATGTACTGGAAGGAAAGTAGTGAGTTCGTTTGAGGTCGTCCGTCACTCTTCCAGCCATCCTGTTGGGTCCATTAGTGGGTTGTCTGGCCGTGATGGGGGTTGTATGGGTTGGACTGTTTGAGGGGCGCCTGCATGATGGTCCATGAGGTTGGTGCAGGATGAGAGAGTGGTGGCAGGATGAGGGTGCTACAGAGGTCAGTAGGAGGACGGGCCGAAGTGTGGGCTTACAATACTAATTTGTCGCGGTGTGTAAGCGGGGGGGACTGATTTGCGGATAGAGGGTGTCTTGATTTGGGTCTGAGGCGTTTTTGTACGTGTGGGTATGGGTGAAGCGTGAGTGAGGGGGGTTTGGTACTTGTGATACACCCGAGATGTGTTTAGTCTAGTAGCTGGTGTTTGTGTTTGTGCCTTGAGGTATCAGGTGGTCTGTCAGGGACCGTTGTCAGCTGATACCTTGTGACCAGGGCCTGAAGTATGTGTTTGTATTTGTGGGTGGGTTTGTATAGTGGTGGTTGCGACAAGGAGCAAAAGGGTTAGCAAACAGAACAATAAAAAGGAGGGTATCTGACCTTCTCCACTGGAGATCCTCATGGGAGGTGGTGTGGTGGGTATGAGAGCCAATCAGGGGAGAGGGAGTCTTCAATTTTGTATGGGCGAGTACTTTTCCCAACGTGAGGCATGACTTCCAGTGGAGGAGGTGGGGCCCCTCTGTCAAATTACAATAGAACAATAAACTCGTATTGCAATTACAGGCAACAGTGAACAGATTAAAAGGGAGCATAAACAAGTATTGGTAAATACATCCTGTGGGTGTGAGGGAGCGAGAATGTCACGACCCCCCGCTTCCTCCACCCTCCCAACAGAGCGAGTCTCCGGCGCGGGCAATAGATATAAGTAACAAGTAGTGGGGCCTGGATCAGGGGATGGAGGGGGGTACAATGGTCATGTAACTGTTCCGTCTGACCCCTCCGGAGATAGTTCATTCTAGTCTGTGTCTTCCTTCTCTAACTGGGTTAGAGTTGTTGGAGTGGCACGTTGAGAGAAGGAGAGGGGGAAGGAGGGGGAGGAAGGAGGGGGTTGATCAGTTCAGGTGCCAGCTCCATGTATGTTTTCCCCGGGGGGCAGGATAATGGGGGGGCATATGGGACAAAGGTCAGAGGTGGACAGGGTTGTTCGGTGGCCTGGGGAGCAAGTGTCAGCTTATGCTTGCAGGATGTAGTCTTGTAGGAGCACCATTACCTGTAAGGTGGTTGGATTATAATATGATGTGTAAGACTTACATAGTGTCCGTTCCCCCGTAACGTTGCGGTGTAGTGTCTGTCCTGTTGAGAGAGGTTCCAGTTGTCCTCAGTAGTTGTTGCTGATATTCATGACACCTACAATGGGGTATGTTTGGGTTGGGGACAAGATGGGGGGTACAGCTTGATCTTACCACTGTGCAGCAGGGGTTGTCAGTCTGTTGTTCCATCTCTGGAAGGAATTGCTTGCTGTTCTCACCGCAGGACTTGCGGATGAAAGGTGGGAACGGGCTGCATGATGTCTGGAAGATATCTGTAGATTTCCATCTCAGAGTCTATGTCTGAAAATACAAGAAACAGGTAGGCCGGTGCAAAAGGTGGGGGCATTTACAGGGGGGGGAAATGTCTTTTGATGGTGGAGTTTGAGAGCGGGGCAGGGACGAAGAGTCTCTTGCAGGGGAAAGTATAAATATGAAGATAATGTTTACGACTCCCTTGTAGATGTAAAGTGGGGTTGTAAGATGCGGAGAGGTATCTTGCGGTAGGGTGTGGAGCTGACTTGCTTCATTGGGCAGATAGGGGAAGGGAGTGTTAGTCTCATCTGAGTCTTCTATGTGCCGGAGAGGCCGAGATGTTTCCATCTCTGGGTGGGCGTCTGTGTGGCGGAGGAGGAGAGGGATTGGTGGTGCGTCGGCACCTTCCACGGGTGGGTGTCGTATCTCTCCTGTTTATCTCCATTGGTTCTTCCTGGTGAAGTGGAGGGGGGATGGGGTCCAGTAGCCAATTTTGAATGGCCACCCATGGTATCCCTAGTGTATCACAGAACTCAGGGATGTCTTCCGGGTGTCTAAGGTAGGCAATCCTGGCTCCCGTGCCTGCTTGCAAGCAGAAGAGAAACTTCCATCTGTAAGGGAGGTTGTGATCTCTAAGGGCGTCCAGCAGGGGTCTCAACGCTCTGCGTTTGGTTAAAGTTATAGGGGAAAGATCTTGAAATAGTTTTTTCTCATTGCCTTGGTGTATAATGTGGCCTCGGAGTCTGGCCTGTCTCATTATGTCCTCTTTTAACCACTTGAATACAGGACGTTTATACCCCCTTCCTGCCCAGACCAATTTTCAGCTTTCAGCGCTCTCACACTTTGAATCTCAATTACTCTCTCATGCTACACTGCACCCAAACAAAATTTGTGTCATTTTTTTCACACAAATAGAGCTTTCTTTTGGTGGTATTTAAGAAGATCTGGGTTTTTTATTTTTTGCGATATAATTGAAAAAAAGTGCGAAAATTTTGAAAAAAAAACAATTTTTTTTAGTTTCTGTGATAAAATTTTGCAAATAAGTAATTTTTGTAAAAAAAGTTTTAAAAGCGTGAAAAAAAGTTAATATAGCGTTTTTTATTTTTTGGGTCTAGAAGAATTTATGGTGGTTTTCTTTCGAGATAAACACACTTTTTTTACTGTGTTTAAAACAAACCCACGTCACATCGTACTCTCTCATTAACTCTAAGTTTCACACTCTCGCGACTTTCGACTTTTAACCAGACCCGTCCTTCCCCCATATTTGCAGGACATAAGTTCACCAATTTTCTCCTGTATTACTCTGTCCGGTCTGAGGCTCCGGTGTAATATGTGGTTCCGTTACTCTTTTTTGATAAAGTTCTAGAAAGGGGATATTGAAATTGGTTTGCGTCTCGCAACTCT
>BLSH010254258.1:75295-88138 GCA_018402905.1 Glandirana rugosa | reverse complement strand
GTTACCGCGGTTTGTTTACATCACATGACCGGCTGTGATTGACACAGCCGGTCATGTGGTAAAGAGCCAAATCTATTGGCTCTTTACACGGATCGGAGCTGGGCTTTGTCCGAGGGACAAGCCTCAGCTCTGATCGCCGCGCTGCGCGCCCCCAGGGGCGCGCACGAGCGGCGTGCACGTGAGGCTCGTTTGTGACCGGCTGTGATTGGACACAGCCGGTCACGGGGTAAAGAGCCAATTTTATTGGCTCTTTACCCCGATCTGGGGGGGACACAACCCCCCGGCAGACGAGCGATCCGCGATCGCCGCTGTGCGGGCCCCTGGGGGCCCGCAGTAGCGGCGAGAAGCGGAGGACGTCATATGACGTCCTCCCGGATCGACGGCCAGTCCCTGCCGACGTCATTTTACTATATGTCGGTAGGGAACTGGTTAATCGGAAATCAACCAAACATCCAATTATGTCTCTGGGGGGGTCGGTTTGCCTTCCCCTTGGGCGCAGAACTCAGTGGATACGTTCAAACTCAACTGCTGTTTCTGGGGGTCTGCCCAGCAAATCATTAAAGATGGAGGTTGCTGCTTGTGTGATCTGATCACTATCAATTGTCTCTGGTAGCCCTCTGATTCTGACATTGTACCTGCGGCACCTATTATCCAGGTCTTCAATGCTTCTGTGCATGTCCCTTAGATGCAGTGTTTGTGCTGACAATGTGCGACTATGGGCCATGATGGCTGTCTCATGTCTATCTGCAGTGTCTTCTATGTCGTCCATGCGGTTTGCTATGGCTTGCATGTCTAACCTTAGGTCAGCTATGGCAGCGGACTTGATTGTGGATTTGATATCTGCTGCTATTCCCCTGAGGTCTTCCATGCAGGTGGCCTGTTGTGGTGGGGCTGCTGGGGTTGCTGCTGTTGCTGCATTGTTGTTGTGTGAGCCCGGCCTCTGTGTGTGGGGGCTGCTCTGACTCACCTCCACTCCCTGGTTTGAGGCCTGTGACAGCGCTTCTTCCCTGGAGCGGGATCTGGAGCGAAATATCGCCGGGACGTTCGCACTTAGCTGCGTGTTGGGCGCTCTGGGCGATCTGGAGCGGGCAGAGTCTGATTTCCCCATCTCTGTTTCGTGGAAATAGGCGATGTTGGCCCGGGAAAGCTTCGTGGACGGCTGTGGAGTGGCGGAGCTCGGGGTCTAAGCGGCCATCTTTGACGGAGTCCACGCCATGCCCCCGTACTCCTCTCCTAATTGCTCAATGAATGGGAGTTCCTATTAACTCTCAATTCAGGAGTGGAAATATCTTTTGTACTAGATGCAGGAGCAATCCCCCTTCCTGGACTAACTGATGGAGTAGCTCGATTTTCATGTTCTTCCTCCAAATGAATATCTATAATGGAACTGTCCACAGGAATCGTTATGGGGAGAACATCATCTTCCGGTACAAAGTTTATTTCATCCACAATCTCTGGATTAGAGTCTTCAGCTAGCCTATCAGTATATTCAAGCACCAGGACATTTTCCTCTGTAAAATTGATTAAATCTCCTTGCTCAAAACTAGGAGGAGGGAGGGCATCATGGCTATTTTCAACACTCTTTTACTCAATTGGTGACACTCTTAGAAGTTGGTTAACCCTTCTCACTAAGGCGAATATCAGGTTTTCCAAAAGATGGGGGTACCTCAGGAACAGACTTGACCCGCTGGCCCAATTAAACATCTATCCCTTTTGATAATAGTGGGATATTTCTCTGTGGTCTAGAATAATTTGGTGACCCTCTGACTTCAGTGGGTTGGTACCAGGGCTGGACTTCAATCTCAGGGATAGCTGCTGGATTCCATATCCAAGATGGTATCACTTCATCATCCTAGAGGCATCCTAACTGCATTGGATATAGGGAGCAGATGATCTTGGTGCCACATGTTCAAAGGACCCTCCTGTACCTCTGGCTTGATCTGGTACACAGGCAGTCCCGGGAGCTGCTTACAGATAATATAAGGATGAGGCCTCCAATGATCAGCTAGCTTGTGCTTTCCAGGTACACCTACATTTTTTAACAGCACTCTGTCCCCTGGCTAAAGATCCTGAACCCTCACTCGGAGATCGAAATCCTTCTTATTCCTTCCCTTTCGAGTAGTAACATGTTGCATGGCTGTTTCATACGCTTGTTTTAAATTCTTCCTTAGTCGATCCACATACCCTTTATGGGAAGTTAAATGCCTTTCACACTGAGGCACTTTACAGGCGCTATTTAGCTAAAAAAAGCACCTGTAAAGCACCTCAAATGTCACTCCCCATCCATCCCAATGTGAAAGCCGGAGTGCTTTCACACTGGGGCGGTGCGCTTGCAGGACGTTACAAAAAGTCCTGCAAGCAGCATCTTTGGGGTGGTGTGGTGAGCGGTAATATACCGCTCCTCCACCACCCCTGCCCATTGAAAACAATGGGCAGAGCTTCCGAATCTGCTTCACACTGCCTCGGAAGCACAGAGAGAGGGCACTTTTAACCCCGTTTTAACCCCTTGTGGGGGTTTAAAAGCGCACCGCTCCGGCCGCTGTAGCGCCTTTCTAACAGCAGTAAATCCCCGCTGTGACTAGCGGGGATTTACCGCTAACGGTCCACCGCCCAGTGTGAAAGTAGCCTTAAAGGGGTATCATCAGCAGATGTCTCAAAGACTAGATCTATTGGTAACCTGGCTTCTTGTCCAAACGTGAGACGGTAGGGGGAACACCTAGTCACATCACTCACAGTACTATTATAAGCATGCACTAGAGTGGTAATATGATTTCACCAGTTCTGCTTCTTCTCAGTATGTAGGGTTCCCAACATATTCAACAATGTCCTATTAAATCTTTCAGGTTGCGGATCCCCTTGTGGATTATAGGGAGTGGTTCGAGACTTCCTTATGCCCAAAGACTTGCACAGCTGTTGTAGACTGAGTCAACTCTTGAAGTCTCTTCCTTGATCAGAATGAATCCTGACAGGCAGTCCATAGTGAACAAAGAACTTTTCTACCAGTACCTTGGCTGATCTCTTGTGGGGTAGGCCTGAGCGTACCTGGTGAAATTGTCTGTTACCACCAAGACATTGTTTCTTCCACCTGTATCTGGTTCCAGGCACAAGGAGTCATTATATACTAAATTAGGGATGGTGTTCGAGTTTGGATCGAACGTACGTTTGATCCGAACATCGGCTGTTCGCTAGTTCGGGTTTTCCCGAACATTATGGGGCGTTTGCGGCAAATTTGCGTACCCCATAATGTTTTAAAATGTCGGCAGAATGCTGCCCGCTGATTGGCTAAAGCATGCACATGACCTGTATACTTTGGCCAATCAGTGGGCGGCCTGTTGTGAGAGCTTTGGTTTCTAAAGGCAGGATGCCTTTAGCCAATCACTGCACAGCAGTCTCAATCCACGCCCCGCACTATATAAAGCCGCTTGTACAGCGGCTCTATGTAGTGTGTCGGCTTTGTAGAGAGATAGCGTAGGTTCACGAATACAGGCAGTTTAGATAGCTAGTTTTAAAAAAAATTGTTAAAAAAAGAAGAAAAAATAAATAGCTAACTAGATAGATAGTTAGAAATCTGTCAATTAGTGCAGACAGGTTAGTGCAGGGAAAAAAAATAATAAAAAAGATATATATATATATATATATATATGTATATCTATATATCTATATCTATCTATCTATCTATCTATCTATCTATCTATCTATCTATCTATCTATCTATCTATATATATATATATATATATATATATATATATATATATATACACACCGCGTATTGAGTGTCCACTATATATCTGTCCATACGGTATATAGTACACTTGAGGTGGTGTATTAAAATATATACAGTTTTTAACCCCTTGACCCCCAGAGCCCTTTTTACATTTGCTGTTTACAAGCTAAAATCAGTTTTTTTTTTATAGAAAATTACTTAGAACCCCCAAACATTATATATGTTTTTCAAAAACCCTAGAGAATAAAATGGCAATCATTGCAATACTTTTTGGGGAAAAAAAATCACTTTTTTGAGTTTACAAAATAAGACAACAGTAAAGTTAGCCCAATTTTTTGTATATTGTGAAAGAGGATGTTACGCAGAGTAAATATATACCATACATGACACGGCTGAAAATTGCGCACACTCGCAGAATGGTGACAAACTCTGTACTTAAAAATCTCCATAGGCAACGCTTTAAAGATTTTTAACGGTTACCAGGTTAGAGGTGCAGAGGACGTCTTTTGCTCGCAATTGCGGTGATACCTCACATGTGTGGTTTGAACACCGTTTTTATATGCGGGTGCGACTTACGTATGCGTTTTCTTTGCTGCACGAGCTCGCGGGGAGGGTGGCGCTTTAAATTTTTTTTTTATTATTATATTTTTTCTCTTAACACTGTTCCTTTAAAAAAAAAAATCTGATCACTTTTATTGCTATCACAAGGAATATAAACATCCCTTGTGATAGTAATATATGGTGACAGGTACTCTTTATGGAAGGATGGGGGGTCTAAAAGACCCCGCATCCCTTCTTTACACTTCACAGTATTCAGATCGCCAAAAATGGCAATTCTGAATACTGTCATTTTTTTTAAATCAGCGCCGTTAGCTGCCGAGTAAACAGGAAGTTACGTTGTAACGTTGTTTCCGGAAATGTACGAAGGAGTCCCGATCGAAACCGATTCTGACTTCCACAGGGACTCCACACAGCGGCCACAAGCGTCAGATCAGAGCTCCAGTCTCCCAGTGGGACGGGAGGCTGGAGAAGAGCGGCGGCCGGTGGCGGGAGGGGGGATGTCCCCTCCCGCTGCTTAGGATAACGACCGAGCGGCTCCCGAGCCAGATCAGCTGTTATCAACGGATAGCCGGCCACCTGTTCTAAAAAATGGTACCAGGGTATAGCCTGTAGCTGCAGACTATACCCTGATACGTCCACTTAAAACTGCTGCCGTTTATAAACAGTGATTCGTGTTAAGTGGTTACATGTATTTACAACAGCAGGGCCCTTTCCTGCACCCAACAAAAGTAACTGCATGGGGTTAAAGTGTTCTGGCTCCAACAACACCCTAGGCCCAATTTTTCACCACCTGTTTGACTGGGGCATGTCATCACAATTTTTAACCACTTAACGCGAATCACTGTTTATAAATGGTGGCAGATTTAAGTGGATGTATCGGGATATAGCCTGCAGCTACAGGCTATACCCCGGTATCGTTTTTAAGAGCAGGCGGCCGGCTATCCGGTGATAATGGCCGATCCGGCTCTGTCTTTATCCCGGGTAGCGGGAGGGGCCACCCAACCTCCCGCCACCATCAGCCACTCTCCTTTGGTCTCCCATCCCACCAGGAGACCGGAGCTCCGATCCGACACTTCTGGCCGATGTGTGGAGTCCCTGTGGAAGTCGGAATCAGCTTCAATCGGGACTCCTTCGTACATTTCTGGAAGCAACGTCAGAACGTCACTTCTAGTTTACTCGGTGGGAAACGGCGCTGGTTTTAAAAAAATTACAGTATTCAGAATCGCCGATTTTGGTGATCTGAATACTGTGAAGTGCAAAGGAGGGATAAAGTGTACCTGTCACCATATATTACAATCACAAGGGATGTATACATTCCTTGTGATAGCAATAAAAGTGATCAGATTTTTTTTTTAAAGGAACAGTGTTAAGAGAAAAAATATAATAAAATTAAAAAAAAAAAAAATTAAAGTGCCACCGTAACCGGGAGCTCGCGCAGCAAAGAAATTGCATATGTAAGTCACGTCCGCATATGAAAACGGTGTTCAAACCACACATGTGAGGTATCGCCGCAATCGCCAGAGTGTGAGCAGTAATTCTAGCAAAATATCTCCTCTGCACCTCTAACCTGGTAACCGTAAAAAATTTTAAAGTGTCGCCTATGGAGGTTTTTAAGTACTGGAGTTTGTTGCCATTCCGAAAGTGTGCGCAATTTTCAACCCTAACATGTATGGTATATATTTACTCAGCGTAACATCCTCTTTCACAATATAAAAAAAAATTGAGCTAACTTTACTGTTGTCTTATTTTTTAACTCAAAAAAGCTATTTTTTTCCCAAAAAATTGTGCTTGAAAGACCGCTGCGCAAATACCCTGTGACAAATAGTATTGCAACGATCGCCATTTTATTCTCTAGGGTGTTTGAAAAAAAATATAATGTTTAGGGGTTCTAAGTAATTTTCTAGCAAAAAAAATGATTTTAACTTGTAAACAACAAGTGTAAAAAAGGGCTCCAGGGCTTAAGTGGTTAAACTAATTTACAACATCAGGCCCAGTTCCTCCGTCCAACAAGAGTAACTGCAAGGGGTTACAGTGTTCTGGCACCGCCAATACACAAAGCCCAATTTTTGGCCACCTGTTTGACTGGTGGCTCTCGTCACAATTTGTAAACTAATTGACAACATCAGGCCCAGTTCCTCCATCCAACAAGAGTAACTGGAAGGGGTTACAGTGTTCTGGCACCGCCAACACACAAGGCCCAATTTTTGGCCACCTTTTTGACTGGTGGCTTTCGTCACAATTTGTAAACTAATTTACAACTTCAGGCCCAGTTCCATCGCCCAACAAGAGTAACTGCAAGGTGTTACAGTGTTCTGGCATCGCCAACACACAGGCCCATATTTTGGCCTCCTGTTTGACTGGTGGCTTTTGTCACAATGTGTAAACTAATTTACAACTTCAGGCCCAGTTCTTCCATCCAACAAGAGTAACTGCAAGGGGTTACAGTGTTCTGGCACTGCCAACACACAAGGCCACATTTTTGGCCACCTGTTTGACTGGGGGATTTTATCACAATTTTTTAAGTAATTTCCAACAGCATGGCCCACGCAAAAATAAAAAAAAATGATGTGCTTTCGTCACAATTTGTAAACTAATTTACAACTTCAGGCCCAGTTCCATCGCCCAACAAGAGTAACCGCAAGGTGTTACAGTGTTCTGGCATCGCCAACACACAAGGACCATTTTTTGACCACCTGTTTGACTGGGGGCTTTCGTCACAATTTGTAAACTAATTGACAACATCAGGCCCAGTTCCTCTGTCCAACAAGAGTAACTGTAAGGGGTTACAGTGTTCTGGCACCGCCAACACACAAGGCCACATTTTTGGCCACCTGTTTGACTGGGGGATTTTATCACAATTTTTAAAGTAATTTCCAACAGCATGGCCCACGCAAAAATATAAAAAAATCATGTGCGTGTCCCCGGAAAATCCAAACCAGGCCCTTCAGGTCTGGTATGGAATTTAAGGGGAACCCCGCACCAAAATTTAAAAAAAACGATGTGGGGCCCCCCCCCCATAATCCAAAACAGACCCTTCAGGTCTGGTATGGATTTTAAGGGGAACCCTGAGCCAAATTTTAAAAAATGGCATGGGGTCCCCCCCAAAATCCAAACCAGACCCTTATCTGAGCACGCAGCCTTGGCATGGCAGGAAGGGGTGGGGACGAGCGAGCACCCCCCCTCCAAACCATACCAGGCCTCATGCCCTCAACATGGGGAGGTTGCTTTGAGGTCCCTCCAAAGCACCTTGTCCCCATGTTGATGGGGAGAAGGGCCTCATCCCCACAAGGGGGCCCCAAATCCCAACCCCCATGTGAATATGTTTGGGGTAACCATTTACCAAAAAGGAGTGTAGTGTAAAAAAAACCAGTCCTTTATTTTGTATTATAGCTCCTTCTTCTTTCTTCTTTCTTCCTCCATCTTCTCCTGGCCCGCTCCTTCTTCTGGTATTCTTCTTCTTCTTTTAGTCTTCTTTCTTCATCTTCAATCTTCATCTTCATCTTGATCTTCTTTCCCCGCCGCTGCTCTCTCCGCTGCAGCAGTCCGGCCCCTGTGCGTCTTGCCGAATAGGCGGTCTTCACAATGACAGTACTTTTATAAGAAGAGGTGGGGCCACCCAGTGACATAACTGAGTGAACCCGCCCCCTTCTGACGTCATGTGATGTCAGAGGGGGCAGGTCACCCATTTACATCATGGGTGGCCCCGCCCCTTAGAGTACTGTCATCATGAAGCGGTGTTCGGCTCATCCCTATACTAAATCCATGGAGCCCTGACTCTGTAAATGTTCCATAGGGGCAGCATGGGTTGGAAGAGTCTTTCTTTGGCTACAAGATACACAGGAGCGGCAGTAGTCTTCCACCTCTCTCCTCATATAGGGCCAACAGAACCTATCCCTAATTAACTGAAGGGTTCTCTCTATGCCTAGATGTCCATGTTCATCATGTAGGGACACCAGAACAGAATGGCGATGTTTCTCAGGTAGATACAACTGCCATGTTTCTTCAACCCCATCACCAGGGCCTTGCCTATATAGTAACCCATCTTTTAATTGCAGCTGATTCCATTCTCGATGTAGTGTTCTAGCATGCATCATCACACTCTTCAATAATAACATAGGGTCTTGTTACGCCAAGGCCTGTACAGCTGCATAGCAGAGGGGATCTTGCTCCTGGTCAATCTAGATCTCCTTCTTAGTTAACTGATGAAGCCCCTCACTCCTCACTTGGGTCAACCCACAATAAGACAGTGGTACTCCAGCTGGTGAGATCCCTATAGATTAAACTCCTACAGCCCCTCTCAGGCGATGAACTAATCACTTACAAGGGGCCTGCACCCCATCAGTTGGCATGAAAGTCCACTCTTGAGACTTCTGTTCCTGATGATATAGCTGAAGAGACAAGGCATCCGCATCTCTGTTTTCTGTACCGGGGCGATATTTTAGACTAAATTGGAATCCAGCCAATGCAGCCAACCATCTATGCCCTGTGGCATCTAATTTTGCGGTCGTCAATAGATAGGTCAATGGATTGTTGTCAGTTTTTAAAACCAACTGTGCTCCATATAAATAATCCTTCAACTTATCCACAATTGCCCACTTCAGGGCAAGGAATTCAAACTTGTGAGCTGGATAACTTCTTTCAGAGGGGATAAGACTTCAGCTCACATAAGCCAGCGGTCAAAGCTGATCATCTTGCTCTTGATAGAGAATTCCTCCCAATCTATCCCTGATGGCATCTACATGAAGCTCATAGCGCTTGGACGGCTCAGCATAGGCTAGAACCGGGGCCTCATTTAGGCTCACTTTCAGTCATCTGTAAGCTTCCTCACAAAGGGGGGTTCACTGCTCTTGGATGGACTCTCTCTTTCCTCTTCGGCCCAACTTCTTCTCTTTCATGTTTCCCTCTTCTTCCCCAGAGGCCACCTGCAGCAATTCATTGAGGGGCTTAGCAATCTTGGCGAAATTAGCCACAAACCTTCGATAATATGAGCAAAACCCTAAGAAGGACCTCAGTTCCATCACAGTTTCAGGTTGAGGCCATGCAGTAACCACCTCCAGCTTCTTCAGATCAGTCGCCACTCCGTTAGCCGAAACCACATGTCCTAGATAAGTGACCGAAGTACGATAGAACTGGCATTTTTCTAGGGACAGCTTCAATCCTTCCTCATGAAGCCCCTCGAACACCTTCTCCAACCGCACCTCATGTTCTTCCAAGGTTCTTCCAAACCCTATAATATCATCTAAGTATACCAAGACCTCCATCAAATTCATATCCCCTAACGTCCTTTCCATCCGTCTTTGGAAAATGGCTGGAGCTCCAGTTAGTCTTTGCGGCATTCTATTGCATTCAAAGAACCCTAAAGGGCAAATAAAGGCCATCTTCTCCTTATCTTCTGCACACATAGGTATCTGGCAGTTTCTTCTCTTCATATCTAACACACTGAACCACTTAGTTCCAGCCAAACACTTCAAAGCATCTTCAATCCGAGGAGTGGTGTACTGATCTGGAATCCTTCTCTGGTTAAGAGTCCGGTAATCTATATACATTCTTAGAGTTCCATTCTTTTTCTGAACCACCACAATGGGGGATGCATATGGACCTCTAGACTTTTGAATCACTCCAGACTTCTTCAGCTCTGCCAACTGCTCTCTCAAATCTTCCAGATCACTGAGCGGGATACCTCAAGCTCTTTCCCTGAAAGGTTTTTCTTCCTGCAGTCGTATCCTGTGATGGGCACTCTTGGCGCACCCCACATCAAAATCGTCACTGGCGAAAATCTTCTCCCATTGCCATAATTGGGACTTCATCCTCTCTCTCCAAAATGGAGGCAAACCAGCAACACACTCTTCCATCTTCTTTTGTAAGCCCGGCTTCTCCCCTTCCTTCTCAATTTCCTCTGGAGTTACCAGAATGGCTGCACTCACTTGGCCTAAAGACATCTGAGCCTTCAGGACCATAGGATGATCGTAAACATTCTGCAAGCTAATAGGCACTCTCTTCTTACTTCTCAACAAAGCCTTAGTAGGTACCAATGGATGAGGTCACGAGAATTCTAATGCTCTCCCCCCATTCTGAACCCTCTTCATTGTCCACTTCAAAGGATCCTGACTCCACTTGGGCTGGTTGAGCAGACACCTTTCCAGTTTTTGAGGTGGCATTAGTCCCTCCAGGTAATCCCTGATTTTTCTCATCCAATAGGGCTTCCTCTTCCCTGACCATCTTCATTAATTCAGGGTAGGTTGGGGCGACCTGTATTCCTTTCAACAATAGCCATAATACAATAGGATGATTAGGCCTTGCTTCTTGTAAGATCCACTTCCATCTCACTTTGTTGGCTTCTTTTGGATCGATGCCTTGCTTTAGAATGATTTGATGCAAGACTCGATCCACTTGGACAACATATGCAGACAACTTCTCTCCTCTAGACTTGTGAGTATGTTCAAATTTGTACATCAAGTCAGGAATCTTCTCCACTCTTCCATATACTGCACACAAAGCCACAATATAGTCCATAGCCACACACTCAGGCTTACCTCTCTTCAAGCTCCAAATCACATCTACAGCTGGACTTTGTAAGCTCTCACTTATTCGTTGCCTTTTTACTGCTTCTGGCACATTCCAATCTTCCACTGCTTGAATAGCCTCATTCACCCAGCTTTCAAAGTCTTCTTAACCCTCAGGAGTAGGTGTACGACCTGAAAAGAACTGCAATTTCCTATAGCCTTGATAGGCCGTAATGTTATTACCTTTGCTCAGGCTTTCCACCAATCGACTCATATCCATGTAGAATGAGACAGTTGGTAGTCCCTTAATGGTGGCCTCAGCTTCCCCTTCTTCTACTTCAGGTTTCACTGATTCACATTGAGATTCCTCCTGTTCTGATTCTCCTTCACTTTTTAGGTTTGGGCCTCCAAACCTTCTGCTAGGCTCACTGTTTCTTCCTGGAGGTCAGCTGGAACGCTGTCTCACCATTTTAAACTAAAGCATAGGTGTGATCCTCCTTATACTCTGGCCCCCCCAACATCAGCCGCACATCCTTTTCAGTCCATCCCACTCCTGGTAGCTTCAACACACTGGCCAATTTCTGACAACTCCCTTCTTCCTGGGCCCACTTTGTAGTAGTCCATCTTGTCCCTTGGTGGTTCAGCAGATCTTCAGAGGTTCACCATGGGGGAAATCCTGGATGAGCCCCCAAATGTAGCGCTGCCCCCTTGAGGGTCACTTGATTATTCCATTCCCACTTTGGTCTCCCAGACTCTGGGAATCCTCCACCAGCCCTGACACTCTGGGTTTACGCATAGTGTTACTTTTCTCAATTGACCACACAGTGAAAGAGCCACACAAGGTTGAGAATTTAAAGTAGTTGCTAAAATCTCTGTTACATTAAAGTAGAACTCCAATTTAAAACAGACGTTGTACCACACAAGCAAATGGTTAACAGTTTACCTTAAAGTCACACACATGAATGTCTAGGTAACATAGAATAGGCTTTGCCACCTTAACGAATACAATAGAAACACAAAGAACTAAATGTGTGTCACAACTCTCCTGTATTCGTTAACACTTAAATTATGAAGATTACTCTCTGTCTCCTCCAAATGAGTTTAATCAGAATACCTATATGTTCACCTGTAAGTGTTGTAAAGAGGAATTAACTAACGTAGATTAATAAGAGATCAAGTTTTAGGCTAACCAAGGTGAATCAGTGAACTGCAGATAAATTGATACCACTCAATTGAAGCAGATAAATCAGTACCGTGCAAAAGAATATAAACAAATTAGTATAACCTCTATGAACAATGCACTTGGCTTATACAATTCTACCTGCTCTAGATATGAGAGTTCTTAGGAGAATTCAGAAGGGCAAAATGTAATGACCCTGCGTCCTGCAAAGTGGGGGAACGTAGCTGTAATTGTAGCAAGTCTTCAATTAAAGTTCAGTGTGTTTTCTATCAGCTCTTTATTTCAGTGTTAGATATTTAAAGAGTAGCTGTATCCACAGATCCTCTGATTATGGCACAAAAGCAAATAAACAACTTAACTGCAATGGATAGAAACCTTCACAGTGATCACTGACTTTATTATAAGCTTTTAAATAACAGCAATCCAGTGCCTTCAAGTGGTTATAATTAGTGTTGAGCGAACCCGGACTGTAACGTTCGGGTCCGTACCGAACTTTCGGGTGTCCGTGGCACGGACCCGGACCCGGACATTTCAAAAATCGTTCTAGTGACACTTCCAAAGATAGGTAACGTCAATTCAACAAATAAACGAAAACACGGTATTAGTCTCCTAGACACCTATGTCGATGAGAAATTTATAGATTGTGACTTTATTTCTCGACTATCTTTTGTGTGACTTGAAATTAACTTCTGAACGATGTTAATGTCGATGCAAGGGGGTGAAACGTCCTGCGTCCCAGTAATGTAAAACGGGAAGACTTAAGAGGATTCTTGAGAGTATAGATCTCGTCCATCTTAACATATTCGGTTCACGTAACAAGTATCTCCAATATGATTAAACAAATATAAGAAAACGTGCCATGACTAAATAGACGA
>BLSH010254258.1:32209-45535 GCA_018402905.1 Glandirana rugosa | reverse complement strand
GGTATATTGCCTTTTATGCGAGCCAGGCGTAGTGCAGCATCTCTATCTTTGAAATTCAGCATCTTGGCTATGAATGTGCGCGGGGGAGCCCCTAGAGGCGGTGGCCTCGCCGGCATTCGGTGGGCTCTCTCAACTGCAAAAGTAGGAGAGAAGGCCTCTTTGCCATAGGTAGTAATAAGCAGTTGTTCAAGAAATGTGGTGGGATCTTTCCCGTCAGACCCCTCTGGCAAGCCAATAAACCGCAGATTACATCTACGCAGCCTGTTCTCCATTTCATCCTGCTTACTAAGTAAAAAGTCAATCTGTTTTTGCATTCTATCAGAGGCCGTTTGCAGGGGGGGTAATGCATCTTCCACATCCCCAAGCCGCACCTCATAAGTAGTAACTCTTTCCCTTAGGTTGTGTAAATCTTGTCTAATCAAAGAAATGTCCACTTTTACCTCTTCAATCCTGGCTGTAAGGTTAGTCTGGAGAGTAGTGATTGCTTCAAGCACTCTGTCAGTGTCTGACCTGGGCGTCTCCTTCTCCACGTGGGACTCGGCGCCATCTTCCCCAGCACCCTCCTTCTCCTGCCGGCGAAATGTATCAAGTTTAGCAGCAGCATCTGGTTTAGATTTTGTCGGAGCCATGCTGCCCCAGAGGTCATCTGCACTTGTAAGGGTCTTGCAAGGTTAATCACAACGGAGTTCGTGTTGCAGGATCAAAGAAAACAGGAGTAATGGACGGAGCTCCTCTCTTGCACGTCCTACTCCATGCCGCATCAGGCCACGCCCCCCACATGTGTGAGACTTTTACACAGACTGGCCACATACAGAGGCCCAACATCCAAGTAGCATCGTCAGGCGTTCTAGGAGCATAAATTACACATATAAATTCCTGACAACCTATAATTTTTGAAGGCCCTTCATATTTCTAAAACATAGCATGTACATACCAAGAAATTCACTCCAAAATAAATTATATTGAGGAAAGGGTAAAAAAATGTATTACCTGTGGTTTTAGTAGTGCCACAGAGGACAGCTTTGGTCCAGGAAGCAGGCAGGGGTGTGCTTAGTGACAGCAATAGGATATTGTCAGCACATCCAAAGCATTTGTCCACTGGGCTATGCGATGGGTGGCAGGTAACGTTCACTGATAGGTGATGACAGTCCCTGAAGTGTGACTTGCGATGGTCACTGATAGGTGACGGGTGACTGGTGGTGGTCACTTATAGATGATGGATGACTGGCCACGGTCACTGATAGGTGATGGGTGACTGGTGATGGTAACTGATAAGTGATGGGTGACTGGCTGTGGTCACTGATGGGTGACTGGCAAGGGTCACTGATGGGTGACGGGTGACAGGTGACAGGTCACTGATTGGTGATGGGTGACTGGCTGTGGTCACTGATGGGTGACTGGCAGTGGTTACTGATGGGTGACAGGTCACTGATTGGTGATGGGTGACTGGCGATGGTCACTGATGGGTGACTGGTGGTGGTCACTAATTGGTGATGGGTGACAGGTCATGATCACTGATGGGGACGGGTGATTGGCGGTGGTAACCGATGGGTGACGGGTGACTGGTGGGGGTTCTCTAATGGGTGACTGGTGGTGGTCACTGATGGGTGACAGGCCACGGTCACTGATGGGTGACGGGTGACAGGCCACGGTCACTGATGGGTGACTGACGGTGGTCACTGATGGGTGATGGGTGACATTTATGGGTGACAGCCCACTGTCACTGATGGGTGATGGATGCACCACTGAAGGTCTCTGGTGGCAGTCTCTGATGACAAGGGCACTTTATGGGTGCTGATGGGCACTGATGTGGTGACTGTTGGGTGACAGGTGCAATGGGGGGGTAGGGATGATGTGACAGGTGTTGTGCTTGGTGCTGTACACAGACAATACACTGATTGGTCTCTCACTGCTTCTGGCTCTTCTCTCTTCACACTGGAAATGATGTGTGAGGAGGGAAGAGCCAGTAACAGCTAGTTACCAGTCTTTGTTTACATTTGTGATCCATTGTGATCCATTCACAGCCGATCACGTGGTAAAATCCACTTGCCAATGACTGTTTACCAGTGTCGGTGATGAGCAGTGTTTCTGGGAACATGCCACCACTGACATGCACGCGCAGCACGCCCGCGATCGGCGCATGCGCCGCGAGCAAGGGGGAAGTACCATCTGTTATCAGCCATGAATTGAACACGGCCGATCACATGGTAAACAGCCATGCCCATTGGCTGTTCACCCCCGTCGATTAGGAGCTGTGTCTCGGGGACACGCTGCCACTGACAGTGCGGGGATGCATGCACCCGACCGTGCGTATGCCCTGTTTGAATGGGTTGAAGTCATATGACGTCTGCCCAGAACAAGATCCGCACCGCACCTCCATCATTTGACGGTGGGCGGGTGGCAAGCATTTAAGGAAGTGTGCCAGGCAAGGAAAATGCGTGAACATTCACATGACTTTTCCTGGTGGGTTAGCCACCTCTGGGCCTGTCCCCACAGAGCTGTCAGAATCTCTGACTAAGTGTGACTGCTGTTCCCAAGGCATACCAGCTAATTAGTGTGACAGCATTTGCCTGAGCCATTACCTCAGCCTTGAAATTGCTTGGGGTGACAAGTCACCATCACCCTCACCAAAGTTGTCACTGTCACCAAATTTCAGGATGGGGGGATGCACCAACAGCCTCACTAGTGTGCCCAGCTCTGTGTCCTTCCCTGCCATCAGCAAAGTTACTCAGTGGGCCATGAAGGAGATATAATGTTCTTGACCATGCTTGCTGGATCACTTGTCTATGGTCATGTGGACCCTGCCACTGGCCACATGGTCCAGTGACATGTAGACATTAAGTCCCACACAATGGTTAAGGGTAGGGATGGACAAAACAATGATAGCTGGCACCTGCCACTGCAGTATAGCACAGGCTGCAAAGTTTAAGAAGGGGGCAGACTCCATCAGTTGAAATGGGACTAATTGTAAAGCCAACAAATTTTTTAAGCTGGCATTGAGAGATGCTAAGCATGAGGTGATGACATGCACATTTTTCTGATGTTCCAGCAGCTGAGGAAGAGACACCTGTCTGGTTAAGGATACAGCTGGAGATAGACTGGGGTTTGAGGCTTGGAGATGGTGAGGTTGAAGCCTACATTCTGCATGGTCCCATGCTGACACTCTTCCTTGCTAAAAGTACCATAACATAAGCCGCTCAAACCCCCTGTAAGACTACCATCAGTAGGTTGCAGGTGGATATTCTTGTGTAGTGGGGGAAGAGGTGGGAAGGGAGGCATGAGAAGAGAGAAAAATGCAGGTTTTTAGCTGCTGACTGGTTGTTTTCATGTCTTGCTCTTACCCAGCTTTGTAGGGAATAGCCCAAATGATTGATTGATTTACCACACTTGATATGCTGTCGGCAGAAACTGCAAATCACTATGATGTTGTTTTAGCAGTTTTGAAAACGGAAAAAAGACCCACACTGCGGACCTGTGTGGAGCCGACCTGATGATATCAATGGCCTGTACCCATGGAGATGTACCATCTAGTGGAATAGGGTAGCTGCTCCCTCCACTCTTCTGCAAGGTGCTCATGGATGACATTCTGCCATGCTGGAGGATGATGAAGGTTCAGTTATCCAATCCACCATCTCCTCCATGTGTTCTGGCTGTATAGCATGCCCATTGAAAGAAAAGAAAAGCAGGTGTGCATTGCTTCTCGAAGGTACTGCCGGAACACTGCTTTTGACTTGTGGTAAAACCCCACTGCTTCTCCTTTTAGGCCTCCCAGAGATAATGGTAATCTGTGATTACATAGTTTGACAAATATGGCATTAGGTGGATGGGAATGTGCAGCTGACCCAAAATACAAAAAAAACTGTGACAAAATTGTATAGAAATAAAATACACCTCAAGGAATAAACCCAAACACCAACCTTGAAACACTTTAACCAAAAAAAACATTTTTGTAATTTATTTTATAGAAACTTAAAATGGTTGTAAGTCCCTACATATACCCACTGAAGTGACTAGCCTCAGGTGATACACATATATGAAACAAATCCACCTACAAAATCTGCAGTCCTCTCTTCTCTACAGACCTTCCAAGTGAATCCATTTATACAGCATGTCTGAGCTTCCAGAAGGCAGGAGGCGGAATCTGAGGCCACACACTGCACAGCAAAGATAGAAGAACTAAGTGTAATCTGAAACCTGAGTGGAGGCAATATAAATATCTCCATCTATCCTTTTGAGGCAAGTATACAATAGGTAAAGAAGAATATGCTTTGTTCATTTTTAATTCAAGATGCTTTTTAACCACTTAAAAAAATATATAAATGTGAAAGAAACCATGAAAATCAAACCTTTTCTTTCCTCATTTTCCCAAAAATTGTGGCAACAAATGAGATCTGGAAAATACTCATCATGCCTCTTAGCAAAAACCTTGGGGTGTCTACTTTCTGAAAAGGGGTAATTTGGGGGGGGGGCTCTGTTATCTTGACATTTCAGGGCGGTGATAGGTTTTCCGGGTCCTATACGTGGCTAGACTGCCAAAAAAACACATGTGGTATCTCCATACTCAGGAGAAGCAGCAGAATGTATTTCGGGGTGTAATTTCACATATACCCATGGCATTTTTGGGCAATATATCATTTAAATGACAACTTTGTGTAAAAAAAATTGGATTTATATACATACTTACCTGTAAAATCCATTTCTCTCGAAGGACATCACGGGACACAGAGCAGGCTATATATTCTATACATACTGGGTTATACACCACCTATAGGTGAATGGACACTGGTAATCAATAACAAACAAACACGAAGTTCCCCCTCCTATTTAACCCCTCCCACACTGGCAGCACTTCAGTTTTGTAGCAAGCAATGAACTCCACCAAGACAGAGAGGGGAGGGACCTCTATGTCCCATGATGTCCTTCTAAAGAAATTGATTTTACAGGTAAGTATGTATAAAAATCCAATTTTCTTCCTCTTACATCACGGGACACAGAGCAGGCTATATATTCTATACATACTAGGACTTCCCAGAGCAATGCCTGAAGGGAGGGAGACACAATTCCAATTAAACCACAGCCCTTAACCACTTCCTTACCGCCGTATAGTAAATATACGTCGGCAAGGTGCACTCCCCATCCTAAGTGGACGTCATATGACGTCCACTTGTTTTCGCCCCTTTGCGGGCCCTCAGGGGCCCGCATCGCGGCGATTGGGGACCGGCCAGGTCCCCCGGGACCCCGGCCTTCCGTGATCGAGGTAAAGAGCCAATAAAATTGGCTCTTTACCGCGTGACCGGCTGTGTCCTATCACAGCCGGTCACTAACAACAATGGACACTGAGCGGCGTGCATGCCGCTCGCGCGCACCCCCGGGGGCGCGCAGCGCGGCGATTGGGGGGCGGGCTTCTCCCTCGGACAAAGCCCAACCCCGATCACGGTAAAGAGCCAATAGTATTGGCTCTTTACCACGTGACCGGCTGTGTCCAATCACAGCCGGTCACAAAATGATGGGAATCCGCGGTAACGAGCTGTTACCGGGTTCTCCCCTTCACACACCGATCGTGTGTGAGGAGGAGATAGCGGTAACAGCTCGTTACCGCTTACTGTCAGCACCAAGCACACTGATTGCCCCCCCTTCCAATAAAGAGTACCTGTCACCACCCCATCAGAGTACCTGTCACCTGCCCATCAGAGTACCCGAGTACCTGTCACCTGCCCATGAGAGTACCCGAGTACCTGTCAACTGCCCATCAGAATATCCGAGTACCTGTCACCTGCCCATAAAAGTACCCGAGTACCTGTCACCAGTCCATCACAGTACCCGTCATCAACCCATCAGAGTACCCGAGTAGCTGTCACCAGCCAATCAGAGTATCTGAGCACCTGTCATCAACCCATCTGAGTACCCGAATACCTGTCACCAGTCCATCACAGTACCCGTCATCAACCCATCAGAGTACCCGAGTAGCTGTCACCAGCCAATCAGAGTATCCGAGCACCTGTCATCAACCCATCTGAGTACCCGAATACCTGTCACCAGTCCATCACAGTACCCGTCATCAACCCATCTGAGTACCCGAATACCTGTCACCAGCACATCTGAGTACGCGAGTACCTGTCACCAGCCCATATGAGTACCCTAGTACCTGTCACCAGCCCATCACAGTACCCGGGTACCTGTCACCTACCCATCTAAGTACCCAAGTACCTGTCACCAGCCCATCACAGTACCCGAATACTTGTCACCAGCCCATCACAGTACCCAAGTACCTGTCACCATCCCATGAGAGTACCCGAGTACTTGTCACCAGCCCATCAGAGTACCCGAGTACCTGTCACTAGCCCATCAGAGTACCCGAGTACTTGTCACCAACCCATCAGAGTACCCGAGTACCTGTCACCAACCCTTCTGAGTACCCGAGTACCTGTCACCAGCTCATCAGATTACCCGAGTACCGGTCACCAGTCCATCTGGGTGCCTGTCACTAGCCCATCTGAGTACCCTAGTACCTGTCACTAGCCCATCTGAGTACTCGAGTACCTGTCACTAGCCCATCTGAGTACCCTAGTACCTGTCACTAGCCCATCTGAGTACCCGAGTGCCTGTCACTAGCCCATCTGAGTACCCGAGTACCTGTCACCAGCTTATCAGAGTACCCAATAACTTTTTACCAGCCCATCAGAGTACCCGAGTACCTTTTACTAATCCGTCAGAGTACCCGAGTACCTATCTGCAGCCCATAAGAATACCCGAGTACCTATCTGCAGCCCATGCCTCATAAAATATACATTGGGGTGTTTACTTTCCAAAATGGTGTAATTTTATGGGTAATTCCACTGTCCTTGTGCTCCAGGACCTTCAAAAGTGTGATAGGTAGGAATGAAATTAGATGTGTAATTTATGCTCTTAGAACGCCTGAAGGTACTACTTCAATGTTGGACCTCTCTATGTGGCCGGGCTGTGTAAAAGTCTCACACATGTGGTATCGCCATACTCGGGACGAGTAGTAGAATATATTTTGGGGGGTCATTTTTGCTATGTACGGTCTATGTGTTAGAAATATCATATAAATTGACAACTTTGTGTAAAAAAAAATACGTTTTCATTTTCTTTCCACGTTTTCCGAAGACTTGTGAAAAAAAATGAACAGTACAAAAGACTCATAATGCCACAAGGAATATACATTGGGGTGTTTGCTTTTCAAAATGGGATCATTTTGTGGGTAATTCCACTGTCCTGGTGCTCCAGGACCTTCAAAGGTGTAATAGGTCATTAGGATATTTTATGTGTAATTTATGCTCCTAGAACGCATGATGGTGCTCCCTGCATGTTGGACCTCTCTATGTGGCCAGGCTGTGTAAAAGTCTCACACATGTGGTATCGCCATACTCGGGACGAACAGCAGAATGTATTTTGGGGTGTAATTTTTGCTATGTACATGCTATGTGTTAGAAATATCTTATAAATTGACCACTTTGTGTAAAAAATAATAGAGTTTTTATCTTCTTTCCGTGTTTTTCAAAGAAAATAGGTGGTTGAGAAATGAGATGTGTAATTTATGCTCATAGAACGCCTAAAGGTGCTGCTTCAATGTTGGGCTCTGTATGTGGCCGGGCTGTGTAAAAGTCTCACACATGTGGTATCGTCATACTCAGGAGGAGTAGCAGAATGTGTTTTGTGGTGTCATTTTTGCTATGTACATGCTATGTGTTAGAAATATTTTATAAATGGACAGCTTTGTGTAAAAAAAAATGTGTTTTCATTTTTTTCCACATTTTATAAAAACTTCTGGAAAAAAATGACATGTTCAAAAGACTCATCATGCCTCATAGATTATATGTTGGGGTGTTTACTTTCCAAAATGGGGTCATTTTGTGGAAAATTCCATTGTCCTGGTGCTTCAGGGCCTTCAAAAATGTAATAGGTGGTTGAGAAATGAGATGTGTAATTTATGCTCGTAGAACGCCTAAAAGTGCTACTTCAATGTTGGGCTTGTGTATGTGGCCAGGCTGTGTAAAAGTCTCACACATGTGGTGTCACCATACTCAGGAGGAGTAGCAGAATGTATTTTGGGGTGTCATTTTTGCTATGTACATGCTATGTGTTGGAAATATCGTATAGTCAACTTTGTGTTAAAAAAAATGCATTTTCATTTTTTTCCCACATTTTCCAACAACTTCTGGAAAAAAATGAACCGTTCAAAAGACTCATTATGCCTCATAAGTTATAAGTTAGGGTGTTTGCTTTCCAAAATGGGGTCATTTTGAGCGCAATTCCATTGTCCTGGTGTTCCAGGGCCTTCAAAAGTGTAATAGGTAGCTGAGAAATGAGATGTGTAATTTATGCTCGTAAAACGCCTGAAGGTGCTACTTCAATGTTAGGCCTTTGTATGTGCCCAGGCTGTGTAAAAGTCTTACACATGGGGCATCGCCATACTCAGGAGGAGTTGCAGAATTCTTGCATTTTGGGGTGTCATTGCAAGTATGCATATGCTGTGTGTGAGAAATAACTTGTTGTTTAACAATTTTGTGTAAAAAAAAAAAAAATTCTTCATTTTGCAAAGAACTGTGGGAAAAAATTACAACTTCAAAAAACTCACCATGCCCCTTACTAAAAACCTTGGAATGTCTACTTTCCAAAAAGGGGTCATTTGGGGGGTATTTGTACTTTCCTGGCTTGTTAGGGTCTCAAGAAATGAGATAGGTGGTCAGTACATCGGGTGTTATCAATTTTCAATGATTGGCACCATAGCTTGTAGACTCTATAACTTTCACAGAGACCAAATAATATCCACTAATTTGGGTTATTTTTACCAAAGATATGTAGCAGTATAAATTATCACCCAAATTTATGAAGAAAAATTACTTTTTTGCAAAATTTTTCAATACAAACTAAAAAAAAGTGTTTTTTTTTTTCAAAACTTTCGCTACTTTTTCGCTTATATTGAAAAAAATAAAAAACCCAGCAGTGATTATATACCACCAAAAGAAAGCTATATTTGTGAGAAAAAAATGATAAAAACTTTGTTTGGGTACAGTGTTGCATGACTGAGTAATTGTCATTTAAAGTGTGAGAGTGCTGAAAGCTGAAAATTGGTCTGGTAAGGAAGGGGGTGTAAGTGTCCTGTATGGAAGTGGTTAATATGCTGTGGCCAAAAAACGGATTCCTCCGCTGTGCTAACATCCACCTGTTAGAATCTTGTGTATGTACTGAGGGCCATGCAGGGGCCTCATAATCTGTACCAACGACATCTGGTGGCAGAAGTCCAGGAGGTCCCTATCTGCTGGTGGAAATGAACCACCCTGAATGGGGGAGCTCTCCCCCTTTAACCATAAATTTGAGTAATCAGCTGGCTAATCCACAGTGAAAGCAGCTGCCTCGGATGCCGCCTGACCCTTCAGGCAACAAAAAAAGGCATCAGTCCTACTGATGTCTGCAGATCTCTTAACAGCATGCAGTACATGTACAGAGTGCAATGGTCTCTTCTCCAGTGAGGAGGGCTGAGAATAAAAAGAAGGTAACATAATATCTTCATTGAGATGAAAGACCGACACTATCTTCGGTAGGAAGGATGGAAGAGGCCGCAACACCACCTTATCCTGGTGTAATCTGAAGTCTGGCTCTTTACAAGAAAGAGCTGCCAACTCCGAAACAACTCTAGCTGGGGTGATGGCAAAGAGAAAAGACCAAGGGAATCTCCCTAATAGGTTCAAAAGGCTGCTTCTGCAGCACCTACAAAACCAAATTCAAATCCCCTGGACAGGGAGGCAATCTAACTGGAGGTAACAGCTGTCCTGATCAAGAAGTGAGAAGCCAAGGCCTCTGGAGTTATATTGACAAGGCAGAAACTTGTCCTTTAACAAAACCAGATTCAATCCCATTCACAGGAAAGAAATCTAACAGGTGGTAACAGATGAGTTACCCCTTGAAGAAAAGGTCCTGATCAAGGAGCCAGAAGTCAAAGGTTTCCAAAAACATATGGACAAGGCAGAAACCTGTCCTTTGATTGTAGTCAAAACCAGCTTTAAGTCTACTCCAGCTTGAAGAAAGGCTAGCATTTTACCAATCACATACTTGTGGGGTTGCCATTTCCTGGCCTCACACCACACAATGTGAGCCTTCCAGACCCTGTGATAAATCTTCCTGGTGACTAGCTTTTTAGTGTTTACCATTGTAGATAGCACAGGGCCCAAAAACCCCAGGATCTCTCAATACCGTGGCTTCAATTGCCATGCCGTCAGCTTAGCGCACATAAATTCGGGTGGAATATAGGACCCTGAGAAAGTAGATCGAATCGGGCCGAAAGTTGCCAAGGCCCGTCCACCATTAACCTCATTATCTCTGGGTAGCAAGGCCTCCTGGCCCAATCTGGCGCCACCAGAATGACTGTCGCCGCCTCCTCCCGAATTTTGTGCAAGGGATGCTGTAACAGAGAAATTGGGGGAAAGGCAGAAATCAAGGAGAACTGGACTCATGGAATCACCAGAGCCCTGACTCCTATAGCACACATAGGACACAAACAGCTGGACTTTGTTGTTGAATCGGGATGCCAGTAGATCAAACTCTGACTTCCCCCAGCGCAGTCAAATTTCCCGAAACACTTCGGGCTATAGTGACCACTCTCCCGGGTGTATCTCTTGGCGGCTGAGAAGTCTGCCTTCCAATTTTCCCATGCCTGGAATGTCGGCCTGTACCCTTACTGGGTAGCCCTGCAACCTGGATGTCCAATCCCTCAGAGCTAGTTGAATAGCTCGTAGCTCTAGGAGGTTTATCGGCAATCTCTGCTCCACCAAGGACCAACTCCCCTGGACTGTGGAGTCCCCCATGACCATGCCCCAGCCTACAAGACTGGCATCTGTGGTCACAATCTTCCAAGATACTGGAAGAAAAGATCTGCCCTGAGACAGATTCTGGTTTCCTAACCACCAGGCGAGACTCCATCAAGCCCTGGGAGATAAGGATATGCAGGAATCTGAAGTCTGCAATTGTCTGTTCCACACTGCCAGGATGTTGCGCTGAAGCGCCCTGGAGTGACATTACAGTGTGCATAAGGAACTCCCTTGAAAGAGGCTACCATCTTCACTAGCAGCCTCACACAGAGGCGAACTGAAGAGTGTCTCATCGCCCTCACCTGGCTTACCAGAGCCTTGAGGTCGCTAATTTTCTCAGAGGTGAGAGTATCCTTGCTTGGACTGTATCTAGCTATAGACCTAGATATTCCAGAGACTGAACTGGGTCTAGTAAGGAATACCCTACATATACGACCCAACCCCTGCTTGCCAGGATTGTTGGGCTCACATTCTGCCTGAGTCTGCACCGAGACTGATCTCTGAGCTAGAGGTTGTCGAGGCATCCCATTATTAGGACCCCCGTGACCCTAGAAGGCCCACCACTGGAACCAGAATCTTTATGAAGATTCAGGGAGCTATTACGATCCTGAATGGCAGAGCCAGAGCTGGTAGCATCGTTCTATTGAAAAACGCAAAATAACTCTGATGCCCTAGCAAAATTGGTGCAGGCAAATATGCATCCTTGATGTCTGTTGATGCCAAAAAATCTCCTTCCTGGAGCGAGGCAATCATTGAGCAGATTGACTTAATGGAACGGCCATACAGCAAGAAATTGGTTTAGGACCTTGAGATCTAGCATAGGCCTTACCTCCCCGTTTTGCCTTTGGACCGTAATAGGTTCGAGCAATAAGCAAGCAGACATGTGTTTATGCAAAACATGCCTATGTAAGTAAGCATGCATCTGTTTATGCACAACATGCATACATAGGCATCCGGTGTCTCTGCATCATATGTGCTATTCATCATCCGACCTATGCAGACACCTATGCAGAGAGGCGCCCATGCAGACACAAGTCTCAATGCGACACAGGCCCACGCGACCTGAGTCTCCCCATGCGACATGAGTCTCCATGCAACATGAGTCTTCATGCGACATGAGTCTTCATGCGACACGAGTCCATGCGACACAAGTCCATGAGACACAAGTCCATGAGACATAAGTCTCTATGCGACAAGTCTCTATGCGACACAGGTTTATGCAACACGAGCCTGTATGAGACCTGAGTCTTATGCTACATGTGTCACTTTGCAACCCTATGTTTTAGCCCACATGTGTTTTAACAACCATGTTTAACAAATGTGTTTTAAACAAATAAGCGTTTAAGCAAACACATGCTCCTGCAAACATTCATTTAGGCAGATGTTTTTTAGCAACCATGAGTTTAATCCAGTTTGCAAGCATGCCCCTGTTCAACTGCAACCGGGCTCAAGCAGGGTGAGCAAAGCACATATGCATTCAATGCGGCCTCTATGCTGCTTCAGAACAGTAAAAAAATAAGCTCTGATGCCCAGCCAAGGAAAAAGAAGCCTTTAATAAGGACTCCAGCTTTTTATCTGACGAGTCCGTAACACCTGGGCATTATCAACAGGGCAGGCCAGGGATTTACTTAGGGATGTGACTGCTGCATGGACAGCTGGTACTCCTCCCTTCCAAAAAGCTTTTCTGCATAGGATATATTAGAAGGAACAACAATCTGTCTGGGTGCACCCAGTCAGCATATATCACCCACTCAAGGAGAGGGAGCAAGCGAACCCCTGCACACCTTGTGGTATTTTAATGATCCAAGGGAGGAATACACATCCACAGGACTCTCCGCTGGAGGTAACCTGAATGTTGCACATACCTTATGTGTAAGTGCCTGGATTAGCAGCCTCTGAGATTGAGAGGCAGGTGTCCTTGGGGATTCTTCTGGCTCAGGACTCACTGAAGCAGAAGTGTCTGCAAAAGAATCGGCTAGATCCCCTGTAGCTATCTCCTCTTCCTCATCAACCCATTCTCGCTCCAGATATTTAAATATCCCCTATGATAGCAACAGTGTTGTAGAAATTTAGGATGTGTATTATGTATTGTCACAGTGTCTCCCAGTGTCGGTTTACCGGTATTCGCTCTGTATAGCGAATATGGCTTTAACCGATATTGAGAAAAGCCACATACAATGGAAACCTTCCATCAATTGATAATTACATGCTACCCGCCCGATCATCCCGGCCAGCAGGCACCCTGAGCGGTCAACGCTGGAGCAAACGCTGGTCCGGATCTTTGAGGTGCAATGCACGTTCTGTGGCGCGGGTGTATTACCGTCAATCAGGGGGCCCCTGTCTTCTGTACAGATCGATCTGCTTGGCGGCAGTTTACTTGCGTTATGGAATTAGTATTGCCTTTTATGTAAGGATAATGATCTGGATGTCTAGTAATAGGAATGTATTTTCCGTTATGATTAAGGTATTGCGTTCATTTGACGGCGGTTCGTCTAGC
>BLSH010254258.1:2871-17422 GCA_018402905.1 Glandirana rugosa | reverse complement strand
CCCCCCCCCGTCCTAGACCCCCGGGGAAACAATTTCCCCAGAAGGTCTAAGACTATTGGGGGGAACGGGAACTGGGGTTTCGTGGGAGGGGTACAACTCCCGTACACCGGACCATACCAAGTCCTCCCCCCCCCGCAAGCGAGCGGGGGGGGGTAGGACTGGAGGCCCGACGTACGAGCCTATTCCCAGACCATACCTAAAACCCCCCCCGGTTCGGTTAAAAAATTTTTTTAACCGTACCTCAAGGGGAATTTTAGGTATGATCTGGATTTCCCGTACCATACCTAAAATTGGTCAAGGGATGGCTGCATATCATTTTACTGCAGCCGTCCCTGACCGGCAGCTAGGCCCTCCTGCAGTATACTGCAGGAGGCGCAGTAGCGGCGAGAAGCGGAGGACGTCATATGACGTCCTCCCGGATCGACGGCCAGTCCCTGCCGACGTCATTTTACTATACGTCGGTAGGGAACTGGTTAAAATCCATACCATGCCCTTTAGGTCTAGTATGGATTTTAAGGGGAACTCCATGCCAATTTTTTTAAAAAATTGGCTTGGCCCCCCCCAAAATCCATACCAGACCCTTATCCGAGCATGCAGCCCGGAGGTCAGGATGGGGGGGGGCGAGCGAACGCCCCCCCCCTCCTGAACCATACCAGGCCACATGCCCTCAACATGGGGAGGGTGCTTTGGGGTCAAGGGCAAGGGGGGTTATCAGAATCTGGAAGACCCCTTTAACAAAGGGGCCCCCAGATCCTGCCCCCCCCCACCCTATGTGAATGAGTATTGGGTACTTAGTACCCCTACCCATTCACCAAAATAGTGTCAAAAAGTAAAAACCACAAGAGACAGTTTTTGACAATTCCTTTATTAAAAAAGAAAGTCAAAGTGAAGACAGAGCAGTCGGCGGGAGCCCTCCAATCAAATCGCTTTTTTGTTTGTTCTATTTTTCAGGTCCGTTGTGCGTTGTAATTGCCAATGGATGTACATAGCGGGACACTTTTAAATTTTTATTTTATTTTTTAATAAAGGAATTATCAAAAACTGTCTCTTGTTGTTTTTACTTTTTGACACATTTTTGGTGAATGGGTAGGGGTACTATGTACCCGATACCCATTTGCATAGGGGGGTGGGATCTGGGGGCCCCCTTGTTAAAGGGGGTCCAAGACTGCAATAAGCTCCCAGACCCCAAAAACCACAGAACAGGGTTGTCGGGAAGAGGCATCAACATGGGGACAAGGTGCTTTGGGGTAGGGTGCACAGAGCCCCCCCTGTCCAAAAGCACCCACCCCCCATGTTGAGGGCATGTTGCCTGGTATGGTTCAGGGGTGGCGCTCGCTCGCCCCCCCATCCTGACCTGCCAGGCAGCATGCTCGGATAAGAGTCAGGTATGGATTTTTTTTTTAAAAAGTTTGGCATGGAGTTCCCCTTAACCTTCTCCCGCCCGCGCCATAGCCGAATGACGGCTACAGCGCGGCTCTAAAATGCCGGGAGGACGTCAATAGACATCCTCCCATTTGGCTTGTGCTGGGCGCGCTCCCGCGGGCGCGAGCGGCACGTGCACGCGCCGCTCGCGCCCGCGGGAGCGTGCCCGCGGGTCGGGCGGACCCGATGTCCGCCGGAGACCCGCAATCTCCTTTCAGAGAGGAGGAACGGGGAACCGCCGAAGTAAACACGGCGGTTCCCCGTTCTGTGAATGAGACATGACAGATCTGCTGATCCCTGTCACTGGGATCAGTTAGATCTGTTATGTCCCGACCAGCCCTGTCCCCCCACAGTTAGAACACGCCCAGGGAACATTGTTAACCCCTTCACTGCCCCCTGCTGGTTAACCCCTTCACTGCCAATGACATTTATACAGTAATCAGTGGACATTTAAATTTCTGATCGCTGTATAAATGTCATTGGTCCCAAAAATGTGTCAAAAACGTCCGACATGTCCGCCCCGATATCGCAGTCCCGATAAAAATTGCAGATCGCCGCCATTACCAGTAAAAAAAAAAAAATAAATAAAAACGCCATAAATCAATGTCCATAGTTTGTAGGCGCTATAACTTTTGCGCAACCCAATCAATAAACGCCGATTGCGATTTTTTTTTACCAAAAATATGTAGAAGAATATAAATCCGTCAAAACTGATGAATAAATTTGGTTTTTTATTTTTTATTTTTGGATATTTATTATAGCAAAAAGTAAAAAATATTGTTTTTTTTTCAAAATTGTCGCTCTTTTTTTGTTTATAGCGGCGATCAGAAATGACGCAGAGGGGATCAAATACCACCAAAAGAAAGCTCTATTTGTGGGAAAAAAAGGACGCAAATTTTGTTTGGGTACAACATCGCACGACCGCGCAATTGTCATTCAAAGAGCGACAGCGCTGAAAACTGAAAATTGGTTCGGGCAGGAGGGGGGTTTAAGTGCCCAGTAAGGAAGTGGTTAAAATCTATACCAGACCCAAAGAGCCTGGTATGGATTTTGGGGGGACCCCATGCCATTTTTTTTCTTAATTCTGTCTAGGGATGAGTCGAACACCCCCCGGTTCGGCTCGCACCGGGACACCGCAAACAGGCAATGAGTTTGTTTGAATACACGAACTCTATTAAAGTCAACGGTACTCGAACAGGAAAAATCAAAAGTGCTAATTTTCAAGGCTTATATGCAAGTTATTGCCATAAAAAGTGTATGGGGACCCAGGTACTGCCCTAGGGGACATGTATCAATGCAAAAAAAGTTTTTTAAACAATAGCTTTTTCAGGAGCAGTGATTTTATTAATGATTTTAATAAAGTGAAAAAAAAAAATGAATTATTCCTTTAACCACTTCAATACCATGCACTTAGAACACTTCCTGCCCAGACCAATTTTCAGTTTTCAGTGCTGTTGCGATTCGAATGAGAATTGCGCGGTCGTGCGACGTTGTACCCAAACAAAATTTTTATCATTTTGTTCCCACAAATAGAGTTTTCTTTTGGTGGTATTTGATCACCCCTGCGGTTTTTATTTTTTGCGCTATAACAAAAAAATGACCGAAAATTTTGAAAAAAAAATTTTTTTTTCTTTGTTTCTGTCACAAAAATTTGTATAAAGTACATTTTCTCCTTCACTGATGGGCACTGATGTGGCTACACTGATGGGCACTGATGAGGCTACACTGACGGGCACTGATGAGGCAGTACAGATTGGCACTGATGAGGTGGCACTGATAAGGTTGCACTGATGATGGGGCGAATATGCAGCACTGATGGGCGGCACTGACAAGCAACACTGACGGGCACTGATACATGGCACTGATATGCGGCACTGATGCACACTCCTAGGCGGCACTTATAAGTGGCACTGGGCACTGATGGGCACTGATAGGGTGCACTTTTAGGTGGCACAGGTGGGCACTTTTAGGGGGCACAGGTGGGCACTGATAGGTGGCACAGGTGGGCACTTATAGGTGGCAGTGGCGGGCACTGGTGCAGCAAGCACTGTTAGGGATGGCACTGGCAGGCATCATACATGGGCACAGTGCCATCCCTACAGTGCATAATATTGCCCTTACCTGGTGGTCTAGTGGGGGCTCCCTGGTGGTCCTGGGCGGCCTCTTGCACCTTCCCTGGTGGTCCTGGGCGGCCTCATTGTGATACCTGGGAGGGGGGGCTCCCTGGTGGCCCTGATCCGGCTCCCTGGTGGTCCAGTGGGGGTGATCCTGAGGGTGGCTGCACTGATAAACGTTCAGCGCAGCCCCCCCTGTCAGGAGAGCAGCCGATCGGCTCTCCGCCGCTCAGGTTTGCAGACCTGAGCAGAGGAAAAGCCAATAAACGGCTCTTCCTATTTACACCGTGATCAGCCATGATTGGTCACGGCTGATCACATGGTAAAAGGCTTCGGATTGAAGCCTTTTACCTTGGTCGGTAATGCGGTGGGTCAGATTGACCCACGACACTACCGATCGCCGCGATGCACGCCCCCAGGGGCGCGCGATCGCGGATTATCCTGAGGGCGTCAATAGACGTCCAGTCAGGATAATGAGCCACCCGCCCGGACATGATTTGTCAATGCGCCGGGCAGGAAGTGGTTAAATATCATGCCTGGAGGGTGCCCTTAGTCTGCCTGTAAAGTGGCGCATCTGTGTGATGTTTAGCAGCAAAATGAAATTTTTAAAGAAAAAATTAATTTAAACTTGGTTATGGCTGTAAGGTATTGCCGGCTCCCGTCAATATAGATCAAAAATCATGGAAAAAAAATTGCGTTGGGGTCCCCAAAATCCAAACCAGGCCTTTTTTTTTTTTTTTTTATTATATATACTACACTGACTGCACCATATAGTCTGAACTGTATTATATATACTATGGGGACTGCACTCTATAAAATTTTAATGACATGCCCCAAACAGGGGCAGAAAAATTGGGCCTTGGGTGTTGGTGGTGGCAGAACACTGTAAACCCTCGCAGTTATAATTGTTGGGCACAGGAACAGGCCCTGCTGTTGTAATTTATTTTAAAAATTGTAATGACATGCCCCAGTCAAACAGGTGCAGAAAAATTGGGCTTTGGGTTAGTGTTGAGCGAACCCGGACTGTAAAGTTCAGGTCCCTACCGAACTTTTGGGTATCCGGGACCGGACCCGAACCCGGACTTTTCAAGAAAAGTCCGGGTTCGGGTCCGGGGTTCTGCTATTTTACTCCACGTGTTGAGAAGCTGCCAAGGGCAGCCAATCAACAAGTGTTTTACTGGTTTTCCCTAGAAGCCATCACAGCCATGCCTACTAATGGCATGGCTGTGATTGGCCAGTGCACCATGTGACCCAGCCTTTATGTGGGGCTGGAGTCACCGTGCTGCTTGTCATATGCTCTCATGATAGTTTAGGGAGAGGATGCTGCTGGCTCTGTTAGGGACAGATTTCAGAACATCTCATCCTGCATTACTGAGGACTAGGGAGAGATACTAGTACTGCTGCTTTGAGGGAGGGAGAGATACTAGTGCTGGTGCTTTGAGAGACAGATTTTCACATCTCATCCTGCTGCACAGAACGACCTGACTGGACTAGGGAGAGATACTAGTACTGCTGCTTTGAGAGACAGATTTCATACCTCATCCTGCTGCACAGAACGATCTGATTGTGGACTAGGGAGAGATACTAGTACTGGTGCTTTGAGAGACAGATTTCACACTTCACCCTGCTGCACAGAACGATCTGACTGGACTAGGGAGAGATACTAGTACTGCTGCTTTGAGAGACAGATGTCACACCTCATCCTGCTGCACAGAACGATCTGACTAGACTAGGTAGAGTCTGTTGCTTTAAGGGAAAGATTATTCTTCTAAAATCATCTCCAAGTTGTACAGGGAAAGGTTCCAGCTGTTGCTTTAAGGGAAAGATTAGTGTTCTAAAATCATCATCAAAGTGTGTGTGAAAACCCCTATATCAGCCACAGGGAAGCCATATTAGTGTTCTAAAATCATCTTCAAACTGTGTGAAAAAAGTATAAATAAGCCGGGAGAACCCATATCACTGTTCTACAATCATCTGGAAACTGTGTGTTAAACTTTAACTAAAACCGGAAGAACCCATACTACTATTCTACAAGCATCTGGAAACTGTGTGTTAAACTTTAACTAAAACCGGGAGAACCCATACTACTGTTCTACAATCATCTGGAAACTGTGTGTTAAACTTTAACTAAAACAGGGAGAACCCATACTACTGTTCTACAATCATCTGGAAACTGTGTGTTAAACTTTAACTAAAACTGGGAGAACCCATACTACTGTTCTACAATCATCTGGAAACTGTGTGTTAAACTAAAACTGGGATAAGCCATATCCCTGTTCTAAAATCATCTAAAAACTGTGTGTGAAACTATAGCAGAGAGAAGAACAGGGATATGGGTTCGCTCTGCTATAGTTTCACACACAGTTTTTAGATGATTTTAGAACAGTGATATGGGTTCGCTCTGCTATAGTTTCACACACAGTTTTTAGATGATTTTAGAACAGTGGTATGGGTTCGTCCGGTTTTAGTTAAAGTTTAACACACAGTTTCCAGATGCTTGTAGAACAGTAGTATGGGTTCTCCCGGTTTTAGATTAAGTTTAACACACAGTTTCCAGATGCTTGTAGAACAGTAGTATGGGTTCTCCCAGGTTTTAGTTAAAGTTTAACACACAGTTTCCAGATGATTGTAGAACAGTAGTATGGGTTCTCCCGGTTTTAGTTAAAGTTTAACACACAGTTTCCAGATGATTGTAGAACAGTGATATGGGTTCTCCCGGCTTATTTATACTTTTTTCACACAGTTTGAAGATGATTTTAGAACAGTGATATGGCTTCTACCGTTAATTAATACTTTTCAGACACAGTTTGAAGATGGTCCACATCCACCTCCATTTTTGATTTTTTTTTTTAAATGCTTTTAGTTATTTCCCTGTCCCCATTTCTTTGTAGGGCACTTGTCCCACCCTTACCCCCATTTTCCTTCCTTTTGCTGACCTCCAGGACTTTTTTACAGCCATTTTTGTGCCTAAAAGTTCGGGTTCCCATTGATTTCAATGGGGTTCGGGGTCCGGGACAAAGTTCGGGTTCTGTCCGGACCCGAACCCGGACTTTGTCCCGAAGTTCGGCCAAACCAGCAGAACCCGAACTTCCAGAAGTTCGCTCAACTCTACTTTGGGTGTTGGTGGTGGCAGAACACTGCAACACCTAGCAGTTACTCCTGTTGGAAGCAGGAATAGGCCATGTAGTTGTAATTTATTTTAACAATTGTAATGACATGCCCCAGTCAAACAGGTGCAGAATAATTGGGAGTTGGGTGTTGGGGGTGGCAGAACACTGTAAACCCTCGCAGTTACTCTTGTTGGGTGCAGGAACAGGCCCCGCTATTGTAATTTATTTTAAAAATTGTAATGACATAAGCCAGTCAAACAAGTGCAGAAAAACTGGGCACATTGCAACACCAAGCAGTTACTCTTGTTGGAAGCAGGAATAGGCCATATAGTTGTCATTTATTTTAAAAATTGTAATGACATGCCCCAGTCAAACAGGTGCAGAATAATTGGGAGTTGGGTGTTGGTGATGGCAGAAAACTATAACACCTAGCAATTACTCTTGTTGGAAGCAGGAACAGGCCTTGCAGTTGTAATTTATTTTAAAAATTGTAATGATGGTCCCCTGTCTCAATACCACATCTGGGAATTAAATTGACAAGTGATCCCTCACAACTATATCAAGTAAACTATCTCCCCATGTTATCCAATCTATCCTCCATATTAGCCACCTGGCAGCCACTTTGTGTCTCATGGTTTCTCATGTCTCAAGATGACCTTACTGCCCAAGCTCCTGTAACTCTTCAGGGTCCTTCCAGTAATGATCCCCTCATACTTTTTTTGAGATATACATGGATGTGTGTTTAAGTACATCTGGGGCTCCACGAGACGCAGGGTGCCTTGAGTGGTCTTACTATGGAGCAGGCTGAGTGGTGGCCTGGGAGTCCCCCCGTTTCCTCAGATATTACCATGCTGCCCAGTTAGCACAAATCACATTTTATCATGCAAAAGTTGAAACTCCCCTTTGGGTGGGACTTGAAACTATTGACCTTTACCCATTAACGGTACATAATCTGCTTTGGTTGTCTTGCCTGTATCGTGGCGCTATAACTAACCTGGTGACTCAACATTCTCTCCAACTATGGGATAAGCTACAGATCTCATTTAAATTAATGACCCTTCATACCCCATTACTTTCCTTCCTGAACCACCCGGGCTTTTACTCAGCCTTTAATCACTTCAATACAATGCACTTAGAACACTTCCCTACCAGACCAATTTTCAGCTTTCAGCGCTGTTTCATTTTGAATGACAATTGCGTAGTTGTGCGACGCTGTACCAAAACTACATTTTTATCATTTTTTTCCCCAAAAATAGAGCTTTTTTGTGGTATTTGATCACCTCTGGGGTTTTTATTTTGTGCACTACAATTAAAAAAAGATCAAAAATTTGGAAAAAAATATATTTTTTCTTTTTTCCTGTCACAAAACATTGTAAATAATTACGTTTTCTCCTTCACTGATGGGCACTGATGAGGCTACATTGATGGGCACTGATGAGGCAGTATTAATTGGCACTGGTGAGGTGGCACTGATGAGGTGGAACTTATATGTAGCACCGATGGGCACTGATAAGTGGCACTGATAAGCAGCACTGATGGCACTGATAGGTGGCACTAATAAGCGGCACTCATGGGCACTGATAAGCAGCACTGATGGGCACTCATAGGCGGCATTTATGGGCACTGATAGGTGGCACTGGGCACTGATAGGTGGCACTGATGGGCACTGAAAGGCGGGACTGATGGGCACTGATATGTGGCACTGATGAGCACTGGTGGGCACTGATGGGCACTGATAGGTGGCACTGGTATCACAGCAGCTATAGGGATGGCACTGGTAAGCATCACAGATGGGTACAGCGCCATCCTTAATGGGCATTGTGTGCCCCTTTCCTGGTGGTCCCTGGGTGGCATCACTGTGTGGGCTCCCTGGTGGTCCTGGTCGGCTCCCTGGTGGTCCAGTGTGGTGATCTGAGGGGGGCTGCACTGATAACCAATCAGCACAGACCCCCCTTGTCAGGAGAGCAGGAGAGCAATAACCAATCGGCTGTCCTCTACTCACGTCTGCAGGTGCGACTAAAGGAAAAGCCAATATACGGCTTTTCCTATTTACACTGTGATCAGCTGCAATTCATCACGGCTGATCACATGGTAATGAGCTTCTAACAGATCAACTTAGAAGATGAGGATTGGACATTGGATGAGGACATTTGGGAAAACACCAAATCCACTTCTCAAAATATACTAGCATTTGAAACTAATTATATAGTCCTATTTTAAGATGGTGCTTAGTCCCAGCAAGGATATCTACATTTTTACCAGGTTATCCCTTTGAATGCCTTCAGGCCTGTGGCCAAGAAGGCATACACATTCACATATGGTAGTGAAGCCCAGTGGTGCAACAATTCTGGTCTGAAATTTTTCACATGGCCTCTACCTTGGTCAACACCACTCTAAATCCTGACCCAGCACTTGCACTGCTGAATCATAAGACCCTGGATTGTACTAGAGCCCAGTTTGTCTCCTAATGCAGGCTATGACTGCAGCTAAACAATCAATCCCACAAGCTTGGAAATCTCCTAAACTTTGTATTACTGAAGTAAAAAATAGAATCACCCAAGCCATGATCCACAGCAAAATTGAAGCCACTATTCAGGATAGAATCCCCAAACACCTTAAAATTTGGCAGGCCTGGGTAGATCATTTGCTACCCTCAGACTTTGATGACTCCCTCCTGGAACCCTAAATGCTAATCTTCAGAAATGGTCAATTGCCCGGAGCCTTCGACCCCACACGGCTCTTTTCCTTTATCTTTTTCCATTTTCTCTAACTGGCTTTCCTTTCCCCTCCCTACTTCTCTTTTCTTTCCATTATTATGGTCTGAATGACTTACCGAGTCAACCTACTTGTCCTATACCAGTTTACTTATGTTAGCATTATTTTCATCTGTTCAAACAAAGTCTTTATTCACTTTGTGATTTTGTTTATCTCACTCTGTATATTTCAATGAGCTATATGCACGTATGAATCAAATGTGTACCATGTATCTTCTCATTATGTAAACGTTGTGATACTTAATTCAGACTATTCTTGTTGTATTCTACATGTCCTTCTAATAACAATTTTGAAAAGAAAAGAAAAATTGTGACATGTGAAATGACATGCCCCAGTCAAAGTGTTGCAGAAAAATTGGGCCTTGGGTGTTGGTGGTGGCAGAATACTGTAACCCCTCGCAGTTACTCTCATTGAGCGCAGGAACAGGCCCTGCAGTTGTAATTTATTTTAAAACTTGTAATGACATGCCCCAGTCAAACAGGTGCAGAAAAATTGGGCCTTGGGTGTTGGTGGTGGCAGAACACTGTAACACCTAGCAGTTACTCTTGTTGGAAGCAGCAATAGGCCATGTAGTTGTAATTTATATTAAAAATTGTAATGACATGCACTGTCAAACCGGTGCAGAAAAATTGGGCCTTGGGTGTTGGTGGTGGCAGAATACTGTAACATCTAGCAGCTACTCTCATTGGGCGCAGGAACGGATCCTGATGTTGTAATTTATTTTAAAAATTGTAAGGACATGCCCCAGTCAAACAGCTGCATAAAAATTGGGCCTTGGGTGTTGGTGGTGGCAGAACGCTATAACACCTAGCATTTACTCTTATTTGAAGCAGGAACAGGCCCTGCAGTTGTAATTTATTTTAAAAATTCTAAGGACACGCCCCAGTCAAACAGGTGTATAAAAATTGGGCCTTGGGTGTTGGTGGTGGCAGAACACTATAACACCTAGCAGTTACTCTCATTGGAAGCAGGAACAGGCCCTGCAGTTGTAATATATTTTAAAAATTGTAAGGACATGCTCGAGTCAAACAGGTGCAGAAAAATTGGGCCTTGGGTTTTGGTGGTGGCAGAACAATGTAACACCTAGCATTTGCTCTTTTTTGAAGCAGGAACAAGCCCTGGTGTTGTAATTTATTTTAAAAATTGTAATGACATGCCCTAGTCAAACAGGTGCAGAAAAATTGGGCCTTGGGTGCTGGTATTGGCAGAACACTGTAACACCTAGCAGTTACTCTTGTTGGAAGCAGTAACAGGCCCTGCAGTTGTAATTTATTTTAAAAATTGTAATCACATGCCCCAGTCAAAGACATGCAGAAAATTGGGCCTTGGGTGTTGGTGGTGGCAGAAAACTTTAACACCTAGCAATTACTCTCGTTGGAAGCAAAAAAAAGGCCCTGCAGTTGTAATTTATTTTAAAAATTGTAATGACATGCCCAAGTCAAACACGTGCAGAAAAATTGGGCCTTGGGAGTTGGTGGTGGCAGAACACTGTAACACCTAGCATTTACTCTGATTTGAAGCAGGAACAGGCCCTGTGGTTGTAATTTATTTTAAAAATTTTAAGGACACGCCCCTGTCAAACAGGTGCAGAAAAATTGGGCCTTGGGTGTTGGTGGTGGCAGAATACTGTAACATCTAGCAGCTACTCTCATTGGGCGCAGGAACGGGTTCTGCTGTTGTAATTTATTTTAAAAATTGTAAGGACACGCCCCAGTCAAACAGGTGCATAAAAATTGGGCCTTGGGTGTTGGTGGTGGCAGAACGCTATAACACCTAGCATTTACTCTTATTTGAAGCAGGAACAGGCCCTGCAGTTGTAATTTATTTTAAAAATTGTAAGGACACGCCCCAGTCAAACAGGTGCATAAAAATTGGGCCTTGGGTGTTGGTGGTGGCAGAACACTGTAACACCTAGCAGTTACTGTCATTGGAAGCAGGAACAGGCCCTGCAGTTGTAATTTATTTTAAAAATTGTAAGGACACGCCCCAGTCAAACAGGTGCAGAAAAATTGGGCCTCGGTTGTTGGTGGTGGCAAAACACTGTAACACCTAGCAGTTACTCTTATTTAAAGCAGGAAGAGGCCCTGCTGTTGTAATTTATTTAAAAAATGGTAATGACATGCCCCAGTCAAACAGGTGCAGAAAATTGGACCTTGGGTGTTGGTGGTGATAGAACACTGTAACACCTAGCAGTTACTCTTGTTGGAGGCAGGAACATGCCCTGCAGTTGTAATTTATTTTAAAAATTGTAATGACATGCCCTAGTCAAACAGGTGCAGAAAAATTGGGCCTTGGGTGTTAGTGGTGGCAGAACACTTTAACACCTTAGCAATTACTCTCGTTGGAAGCAGGAACAGGCCCTGCTGTTGTAATATATTTTAAAAACTGTAATGACACGCTCCAGTCAAACAGGTGCAGAAAAATTGGGCCTCGGGTGTTGGTGGTGGCAAAACACTGTAACACCTAGCAGTAACTCTTATTTAAAGCAGGAACAGGCCCTGCTGTTTTAATTTATTTAAAAAATGGTAATGACATGCCCCAGTCAAACAGGTGCAGAAAATTGGACCTTGGGTGTTGGTGGTGGTAGAACACTGTAACACCTAGCAGTTACTCTTGTTGGAGGCAGGAACAGGCCCTGCAGTTGTAATTTATTTAAAAAATTGTAATGACATGCCCCAGTCAAACAGGTGGAGAAAAATTGGGCCTTGGGTGTTAGTGGTGGCAGAACACTTTAACACCTTAGCAATTACTCTCGTTGGAAGCAGGAACAGGCCCTGCAGTTGTAATATATTTTAAAAACTGTAATGACACGCTCCAGTCAAACCGATGCAGAAAGATTGGGCCTTGGGTGTTGGTGGTGGTAGAACACTGTAACACCTAGCAGTTACTTTTGTTGGAGGCAGAAACAGGGCCTGCAGTTGTAATTTATTTAAAAAATTGTAATGACATGCCCTGTCAAACAGGTGCAGAAAAATTGGGCCTTGGGTGTTGGTGGTGGCAGAATACTGTAACATCTAGCAGCTACTCTCATTGGGCGCAGGAACGGGTCCTGCTGTTGTAATTTATTTTAAAAATTGTAAGGACATGCCCCAGTCAAACAGGTGCATAAAAATTGGGCCTTGGGTGTTGGTGGTGGCAGAACGCTATAACAGCTAGCATTTACTCTTATTTGAAGCAGAAACAGGCCCTGCAGTTGTAATTTATTTTAAAAATTGTAATTACATGCCCAAGTCAAACACGTGCAGAAAAATTGGGCCTTGGGTGTTGGTGGTGGCAGAAAACTGTAACACCTAGCATTTACTCTGATTTGAAGCAGGAACAGGCCCTGTGGTTGTAATTTATTTTAAAAATTTTAAGGACGCGCCCTTGTCAAACAGGTGCAGAATTGGGCCTTGGGTGTTGGTGGTGGCAGAATACTGTAACATCTAGCAGCTACTCTCATTGGGCGCAGGAACGGGTCCTGCTGTTGTAATTTATTTTAAAAATTGTAAGGACACGCCCCAGTTAAACAGGTACATAAAAATTGGGCCTTGGGTGTTGGTGGTGGCAGAACGCTATAACACCTAGCATTTACTCTTATTTAAAGCAGGAACAGGCCCTGCACTTGTAATTTATTTTAAAAATTGTAAGGACACGCCCCAGTCAAACAGGTGCATAAAAATTGGGCCTTGGGTGTTGGTGGTGGCAGAACACTGTAACACCTAGCAGTTACTGTCATTGGAAGCAGGAAAAGGCCCTACAGTTGTAATTTATTTTAAAAATTGTAAGGACACGCCCCAGTCAAACAGGTGCAGAAAATGGGCCTTGGGTGTTGGTGGTGGCAGAACACTGTAACACCTAGCAGTTACTGTCATTGGAAGCAGGAACAGGCCCTGCAGTTGTAATTTATTTTAAAAATTGTAAGGACATGCCCCAGTCAAACAGGTGCAGAAAAATTGGGCCTCGGTTGTTGGTGGTGGCAAAACACTGTAACACCTAGCAGTTACTCTTATTTAAAGCAGGAACAGGCCCTGCTGTTGTAATTTATTTAAAAAATGGTAATGACATGCCCCAGTCAAACAGGTGCAGAAAATTGGGCCTTGGGTGTTGGTGGTGGCAGAACACTTTAACACCTTAGCAATTACTCTCGTTGGAAGCAGGAACAGGCCCTGCAGTTGTAATATATTTTAAAAACTATAATGACACGCTCCAGTCAAACAGGTGCAGAAAAATTGGGCCTTGGGTGTTGGTGGTGGTAGAACACTGTAACACCTAGCAGTTACTCTTGTTGGAGGCAGAAACAGGCCCTGTAGTTGCAATTTATTTTAAAAATGGTAATGACATGCCCCAGTCAAACAGGTGCAGAAAAATTGGGCCTTGGGTGTTGGTGGTGGCAGAACACTGTAACACCTAGCAGTTACTCTCGTTGGAAGCAGGAACAGGCCCTGCAGTTGTAATTTATTTTAAAAATTGTAAGGACACGCCCCAGTCAAAAAGGTGCAGAAAAATTGAGCCTTGGGTGCTGGAATGGGCAGAACACTGCAACACCTAGCAGTTACTCTCGTTGGAAGCAGTAACAGGACTTGCAGTTGTAATTTATTTTAAAAATTGTAATGACATGCCCAAGTCAAACAGGTGCAGAAAAATTGGGCCTTGGGTGTTGGTGGTGGCAGAACACTAACATCTAGCAGTTACTCTCGTTGGAAGCAGAAACAGGCCCTGCAGTTGTAATTTATTTAACTGCTTCCCGACCGCGCGCCGTCTTTTCACGGCGGCAGTCGGGGAGCTGGGCGCGAATCGCCGTAAATATACGGCGATTTGCATATTGGCCACCAGGGGACGCGCGCGCCGCCGGCGGCGCGCGCGCGCACCCGCCGCACTCCTGAGGAGTGTGCCCGCGGCTCGGGCGGACCCGATGTCCGCCGGCGAGCCGCGATGAGCGGCTACAGGGAAAAGAAGGGGAACCGCCGATGTAAACACGGCGGTTCCCCGCCCTGTCAGTGGGGCATGGGTGATCTACTGATCCCTGTCACTGGGATCAGTTAGATCTCTCATGCCCATGTTAGCCCAACCCCCCCACAGTAAGAACACACCCAGGGAACACAGTTAACCCCTAGCTCCCCCCCCCAGGTTAACCCCTTCACTGCCAAT